>NW_023591102.1:3108742-3211472 GCF_014843425.1 Jatropha curcas
TCTGTTGTCCCTCTTTATCGTCTAGCGGCATCGTGAGGTGCAAACGAGTTCGCTAATCTTCGTTGTTTTATACTCAGAACTCCCGGGCAGTTTAAAAGTGAAATAGTGTGTTTGCGGATGCGGTTTACATCGGCTGTTCTCTAAATTGTCTCCGTTTGGTGATCGTCGATTCGAGGAATCCATCCGGGGAAAGCCTTCGTTTCCGAAGAATAATGGATTTCTTGTACGTCCTGCTAAAAGCGTTAAGGGTTTCTGTGTTTCCGACGTCAATCGGTTTATTCATTGAGTGTTGTGTGCGGGTTACCGGTGTTTGCTGGTTTCTAGTTGCCAAACTGTCAAAAGGTCGAATGTATTTGGGTTTTCCTTCTACTTTGACCATGGGAAGCTAAAAGTAGCAGGGCATCAAACAAACATGGTTTCTTGGCTTGGGGTCAAGTAATGGAAAAGACAGATCCTCGAATCTGTGAGGTTGGTCGGTTCCGATTTCATCCCAAGGCTGATTATGTTGAGCTTAAATAGGCGAACCTACAGAAGTTTACGTCGTATATTTCACATTAATTTATTTCCATCTATATCCTTAGAGTCTTTATTGAAAATTGATATATTAAATATTTGGAAATCCCGAATACCCTATATTAGTGACCATCTTTTTTATCTTCTTCTTTTCATTTTGGTATATGCCTCTCTAACTTCCTTCTTATTTTATTTTTCTTTTATATGGTCTTTTCTACTTTACTCAGGATTATATATCATTATTTCTTAATTGTTTTGTTATTTAGCTATATGTCGATATATTCTTAGCTGCACTTTTGTGAATTCGTGGATTATCTCTGGCATACTAAAGGCAGTTTTTGTGTAACACGACTTCAAGTTTCTGACACTTTCTCCGCGCTTATTTTATTTTATTTCTGCGAAGCTCTTCCAGTTCATGAAGTCATACTCTCTTTGCTGCCAACGAGAGTGTCTATATTTCCCGTTTTCATTATATATAGAGAGTCCGTTGCGCGGGATAAATTCCACTTCTTTCTTTTGTCGTCTTTTGCACGACGCACAGATTTGCCGCAGGTAATTGGGATGCTCAAGTTAGTGGGCTTTCAGTGCGAGGGTTTTGCCAGAATTGGCGCTGTGCATCCTTTTCGTTGTTATCTTAGCCTATTGGTGTGCGTTTGTGTTATAACAAGATGTTGCACGTCAATTAAGGGTGATGGGGACTCTGGAAGAGCACTTTTGGTATAACACCTGAGTTTTTTTTCATTGTGGTGGGTGTTATGCGGCTCTATTAGCCATCTTTAGCTTGTCAAGTAACCGGCCCGTTTCATGTACTATATGCGCAATTTCAAGGGGTTCCGATGCAATCTGCATAGATACTATATAGGTTTTCAGGGTATATCAGGATAATCAAGAGGTTAGTTAGCTTATTTTACAGTCACCGATCCTTTGTGTTATGCATTTTATGTTCTCAAACTGGGAAGCCTAGCAGATAATTTTCTTACTGTCTGTGTTATATTATGAGATCTTTATTCTCGAACTCATAGTCATTTGGTGTGAGCTTACTTTTGTGCAGTATAAGTTAAGTTATAGATGCGATTGTTCACTCATGCCTGACTCTATGTGTGTCTTCTGTCATGTTTGTTGAATTCTTTATTATTATTGTCTCTGTACTTCTAGTTTGTTCTGGTGCTTTTTCTTGCTTGTTTGACTTTGTTCGGATAGGTAGCAATAGCAAGGTTGTTTCCTGGACCTTGGTGTGCCTTGTATATGAGGAAACTTGGTGCTCTGAGAAGGATGATATAGTGATGAACTTGTTGGATTGACCTTTATCTCAATTAGGTATTTGTATGTCTGACAAATCTGAGCATTGTGGTCTTTCGTTTCCATTTGATCTGGATTACCCCTTTTCCTGAGTTAATTTGAAGAAATCGGACCACAAGTAATCGGCCATTGATTAAATGAAACCGGCCACTGATGTACTGTAAGCCTTCCCCAAGGAAACCCGAACTCTCCTTTTCACGCCTTCCGGATAACTCGTATGGCATTTCCAAAGTGGCTTTGGCTTATTGAAGGGTCAAAACTCTTCTATGCCTTTTCGGCTGACCATATGCCCCAAGAAGATACTCCGGAATTGATAGCTCCAAAACAGACATTTTGCGGATTTGAGCTTTAAATTGTACTTTGAAAGCCTAAGGAAGAACTTCTTCAAGTGCTGTGGTAATGGTTGTTCTTCAGCTGTTTTTGATTTAACAACACACATGTCGTCCACATACACCTCACACTTCTTTATGATCATGTCATGGAAGATAGTTTATTGCCAATTCCTTTGATAAGATTGCCCGGCATTTTTGAGCCCAAAAGGCATAAGACCGCGTGTAGCAGTAGGTTCCCCACTCCGTGAAATGAAATGCCATCACTTCTATTTTGTCTGGGCAAATGCATCATTAATCTGATTATACCCGACAGGCGAGATTAAGTTCAAGGAGACCATCTCGTGTCCCAGCCATTCGGTCAACCAACAAGTCAATATGAAGGAAGGAAAAATCGTCCTTCAGAATGCTTTTAATTCAGATCCCAGTAGTCGACACACATTCGGCACCTTTCCATCCTCTCTTAGGAAACCGGCACTATGTTGCTACGCATGTTGGGTAGGCATAGGCGCTCTATGAAACTTGTTTTCCCTAATTGCTTTAGCTATTCTCCCTAGATTTTCAAGGAGCACACGCATTCTGTTTTCAACAGCCTCCTTGGCTATCTAGTTTTAAAAAGCGGCTTAGCCTCGGGAGTACACTGGAATCCCTATGTGTCTACTGCTATTGCTGGAGGTCATTCCCCGTGATGTCACTAGAGACCCTTCCCACATGAGCAATCGGACAAACTTTCTTTCCAAGCATTCAATGATTTGTCCCCTGTTCACACAGTCAGATTGCAATAGTAAATGTATGTTCATTTTCTTCTTTGCCAATGATATATTCTCTTTTTCCATTTTTTAATTCATCTTATTTCTTTTTCATTAATTTTTCCTAAGGATTGCTTGGAAAGATTGACATTTTGCCAGGGTAACCAAATGATTCTGTAAACTTTATTGATAAGGACGGGAACGTCCTCAAAATTACATCAAATTTTAAAAATCCGAATTTTCCCAAATTCCGATAAAGCAAAAGATACGGAATTGGACTCTAAACTCGATTTAACAGACTCAAGGGTCAGACTAGACTCAGTACAGGACGTTGACATTTGGTCTAGACTACTTAGATTTGGCTCAGGGAAGAGGTTTTGTCAGTAAAGCAGCGCTCCTCTTTCGGTATAAAATTTCATCCAAAAGTGCCAGTTTGGTGAGAGGAAACCCTTTAATTTCAGCTTTGATCAGAGCTCCAGTAAAGTCTTGGTTCCCCATCATTAACTAGTAATACTGCAACCTCGTTCAAAGAGCTGGGCTGCATGAGATTCTTCTAATCTCCAGCTCGGTTATTGCCTCTGGCTTGTTTGTCGCAGGCATACAGCAATATTTTCCAGCCCGGGCAAGCATTTCTTAGCTGTCGGGAAAAGTAGAATGGTTCCCTGGAAGCAAACAATAAGGATTGTTTTCTCACGGTTGCAAAAATGACCATTTCAAAGTCAAAAGAGTAAGGGCCGATCTGTATACTACTTCTTTCTTCCTTCTACCTGGTCCTATTCCAGCAAGGTCCTTCATCAGTGGGCTGATAACCTAGCCAAAGTCCCCTTTGTATCAACGCGACACTCCCCAAGCTTTGCAGTGGGGTATGATCTTTCCGGACCTTTACGCCATAACCATTCCGGCAAGGTAAGGACAAATTTTCAAGCAATTAAAGGAAATCATACAGTTTTAATTTGCGTGTCCCGAAATCACGAAGAAAAATTTGAGAAGTTTGCAGAGTTTTTCCCCTCTATGCACTAGTACTGGTGTCATATTGAAATCCTGAAAGGGGCAGGTGGGCATTCTCACAGGGCTGACCTCAAAGAGAGGCGGCCCTATTTATCTTCTTACAGTTGGCTTATAGTCCATCCCATTTCTTCAGTTGGCTATAGTCATCCCCTTGAATAGTGATAACTTTGTCCTCGTAAGGAAACTTGACCTTTTGATGCAAAGAAGAGGGCACTGCCTTGGCACGATGTATCCATGGTCGTCCCAAGAGTAGGTTGAAACTGGTAGGCACATCAATTACTTGGAATGGGACCTCCATCATAGCTGGCCCAATCGCTAATTTCAATGTAGCAACCCCCAATACTTCCCTCCGGGTGCTGTCATAAGCTTTGACTATCTGGTCCGATGGATTGAAATCTGCTTCCTCCAACTCCAGACAGCTAGCTATCCTTAGTGGGCAGACATTCAACGCTGACCCATTGTCAATGAGAACCATGGGCACAGTCTTTTCTCTAGTCTAAATAGTAACGTAGAGTGCATCATTGTGACTGCTTCCTTCCTTGGGCAAGTCATCGTCGGAAAACCCAATGCTTTGCATCTTGGATGCTTGTGTTGGCATCTATGGATGCTTGTGTAAGGGTGGATACCAGCATTCAGCGGACCTAACCTCCACCACCAGATGTTTCGTCAGAAGTTGGACTCAAGGCCTTGCAAGAAGTGCTTGGCGATGAGGGAAAGATGATGTCCACAGCCATTAACTACGTTGCACGCTTCCACTCCCAACATCCAACCGCAACGTCCAACCCACCAAACCTCGGACTATCCCAAACCAACCAAAGAAGTTCCAAATTGATACCAAAACTAGCCTGGGTTCATTTTTTTAACTGCGAAAGTACCTGGTGGGTCTTTCCTTTTGGCTCAAGATTGCCCTTTTGGTAGAGCTTATTTTGGACTTTGGTCCAGAACTATTGGTTAATACTATTCATCCACTCCTGGTACATTGCATCGACGCTCCTTTAAGAGAAGATCATTCAAGGTCTAGGACACAGACGTCCATTTTCTTCTAGAATAAGTTCAAAAGGATCGATCAAATTCCTGGTGCGCACAACCGATAGCATTTTATCCCCATGATGTTGGTAAAGGATTAGTGCTAATATTTGGGCTTTACTCTTTGGAATGATTGAACCGTTTATCCACACAGGATTTTCTGGATGCGGTTCCTTAAGCGTCCAGCAATGCCTTCAAATCTTGAATGCGTTACCCTGATGGTACTCACAGTATTCATCAGCCCTATAGTTCCTCGACAATGGGTTGGGTGGTGGCCTTGCTTCCAAAGGCTTAATGTAATTTGCCATGACAGCCTCTCGGAATACAAAAAGGATTGGCATCCCGAGATCAGTGTAAGTTCTCCTCGACTGGCTACCATTTGTCATATTCCCCACACGTAAAGGGTTCGTGGGGGTGATATTTGCCACTTCGTGAACTTTGCTAGCTTGGCTAGGCTTCTTATATTTCGAGGTACCCGAGTCTTCTTTCAGTTGACCCATTTGGATTAAATCCTCTACCTTGGTTGCAGTAGCAATGAGTGACTGAAACGTTGGTAGGTACTGGTAGGTACTGAGTTTGCAGTTGTTGTTGGTTGACAGGCAACAGATTTTTGATGATTATGTCTACCTGTTCTTGTTCTAAAGGCCGATTGATCATTTGGGCGGCCTTGGCCCTCCACCTCGTAAGGAAAAAGGCCGATTGATCATTTGGACGGCCTTGGCTCTCCACCTCGTAAGGAACGAGGAAAAGGGTTCGTTATTCTTTTGTTTGGTGGTTTCCAATTCTCTCCGAGTAACATCCACTTCTATATTATAGTGATACTGCGTGTTAAATGCATTGCACATGTCCTCCCAAGTCTTCATTTTAGTCTGATCCAAGCTGACAAACCATCTCAAAGCAGCACCAGTCAGAGATTGTTGAAAGAACTGAGCAAGGAGCTCACTGTTCAAGCCAAACGGGTTGAGGGCACCCACATACATTTTGGCACCCCACAATACATTTTCAGGTGCGTTTTGGGCCACAAAGTGGGTTCGCATCAAAACTTGTCACATGTTAGGCATCTTTTGAACTTTGTCGGCCCAATACTTGCTTCAGGGAACAGGACAATAAGGAGTCCATGTCACCACTTCCTTATTGTGTTTTTAAAGTGGGCATGTGGATTAGACCTTTCCAAAAGTATCCAATTTTTCTTTCAATTTTCTCTGAGCTTCCAGCTCAGTCAAGCAAGTTCTGGAGGGCAGATGTCTCCCAGGTTAAGGGCCAGGGTTTGAGGTACGTCGGTCCAGCAACAAGTCCCTGATCCATGGAGGTAGCAGGATCAACTGTTTCCCAGACGGAAGCCCCATTCCATTACCACTAGCCTAGTTTCAGCTATTAGGGCCAGTTCGTCTGGGACAGCTAATGCCTCATTCATTCTAGCCTCTCATTACTGGTTCCAGTTGTTCCATGAGATTAATTGGATATCAACAAAGTGGATGCCCCATTGGTGCAAATTGAAGTTGGTGAAGTTGGTAAAGCTGGTGAAGCTGGGTGAGGTTGGTGGAACTCAGACTGTAGGTGTGACTAGGAACTTGGATTTAGGCACTCGAACAGTGGGTACACTGTAAGGATAAAGGGTAACTGGATTAAGGTTACAGTAGGTAAATGTATTTGTGTAATACAGGGTAGCTATGTGAGGTAGATGCGACCTCCCTTGTCCAATTGTGGCATGACAAAAAAGAATATTTTGTGTTCCTTTTTAATGCTTTTAATGTTTATGAGATGATATGTCAATGGAATGCGCAACAAAATATCAACGGTCCAATAATCCCGTATTAATATGATAATGCATTCAACATCATTGGGTGCATAATAGCCCTAAAGGATCAGGTTCTAATTAGGCTATGACACCAAATAGAAATTGGCTTTATTAGAAGAGGACCCTCCTTGAACTTGAGTAAGGATATACCTAACGCACATGTTGAAAAACAAGAAGTTTCATGTGGGCCAACAGTACCGGCATACTCCATGGCCACCCCAAAGGATTAGGGATGGTTTATGGCGATACACAAGGAGGTACGCTTTTGGCTGTCCGTACGCATTAAATCAATAGGAGCCTTGCCCGATCAGTGCTACTACGCTATCCAGACTCGAAGATTTGAACAGAAGAGAAGAAATTCATTTGAAATTCGTTTTTTTGGTGCAAATGGAGAAAAAGATTCATCAATCGTGCATAAATCAACAAATTTGATCTGTTTTTCAATAATAAATTTTTACAATTAAGTCCAAATTTCGCTTGATCAAGTATTCTTAGAAACGAACACTTGATCTCGATGTTTAAGGTACTGTACAAAACAAAGCACAACAAAATTAATACCACTAAAGAAGGGCAGGTTAGTTGATGCAGCAATTGTAAGTCCCACTTTAATGCAAATAGATTACATAACTGCGTCCCCCAGTAGAGTCACCAATTGTGGACCTCCGCCCGAGAAGGCAAAAATTGTGCTAAAGAACGGGTAATGCTTCACATGTGTGTTTTATGAAGACCACCTAGTTTATTTTATTATAAGGTGAAAACCTATAGAAAGAACTCCCTAAAATGACTCTCAATTTTAAAGTTACCTTAAGTCTAGATTGAATTATCCAAAGAGTTCTAGAGCACAATATAACGAACGCCGAGTGGGATCCCGAGACTAAATGTCATAGCTTGATTAACTTAACGCTAAAGTGTATGCTATTGGCAAAGGTAAATGATGCAATTGGATCAGTAAAGTGTTGTTGGTGATTTCGACTTGCCGCTTCGGGTTAAATCGCCAAACGTCCCTACGTAACTTATCGTTGATAAATGGGAAGAGGATCAAAAGCCGACGTAGTTCCGATAAAAGCCTATTCAAAGGTACTTTGAAGGGGTATGACTTCATGCATGTAGTGTGTGCATGCTTCGTGCATTTTTTTAGGTCAATTTGCCAAAGTTTTGATTGATTTTCCTGTTTTAGGCATTATATTGCGAAAAGGTTGCTTGATTGGGCAAATTTTATTGATCGCAAAAATTTGATGTTTTGGGCTATTTGTTGGCCAAAATGATTGATTAAGGCATTAGTGCCAAAACGTATTGATATTAGCGACAATTTTGTTGCCAAAAGTTGGTTTAGCCCGACGAATTTGTCGCGCAAAATGATTAAGGGCATTTTGTGCCAAAGGGGTTTCGTCTGGCGATTTTTGTCGCCAAGTGTAATTAAGGCAATTTTGGTGCCAAAGATGATAATGTAATTGTTAAGGCAATATTATTGCCAAGAAAAAGGTTATAATTTTGAGGCCGATTTGCTTGCCAAAGTGGTTATTTGAATTATAGGCAAATTAGTTGCCGAAAGCCGATTGAAATTAACAGTAGGCAATTATGTTGCCAAAACGTGATTGATTAAACTGTAGGCAATTTGTTTGCCAAAAAACAGTGATTGATATAAGGCTTTTAGCCATCATTATCTGATTTATTTGGACTATTTTAGCCGAAACTGTTCGACATAAAAAAGCAATTTACACCGTCGTTATTAATTAAGCTAGAGACACTTTTAGCCCATATGTTCGGACAGTGAGTTAAGCATTAATACCCCACGATTATCGATTAACCGGCATTTTTAAGCCTTTTAAAAAAAAATACCCCCTTTTTTCGTGCCCTTTTTTTTACCAATTGATGACGTGAATGCATTTATGCAGCAGTTTAATTCAGAATTGGAGTAGTAGAAGAATATGCACAAAATGCTGAAATTAAATAGGCAGAGTTTCGTTATTACCTGATTTAATCGACAGTCACTTCTTAGCTTCAGCTTGAAAATTCCAGATTAAACTCCTCGTTTGGGGAATATTAATTAGAATTAAATTAATTAAGTGACGAAGTATCACAACAGTAGAATAATAAAAGCCTACACTAAATGCAGAAAAGCAGTAAAAGAACCGCAAGGAGCGTAGGGGAGAAGAGAACGTCCGTCAACAGAGAAGAGAGGCGTACCGTAACACAGACCTGAGTGGAGTCAAGATTGGTCGATTTTTGGGGCTGCTATTTATATAGAAAACCAAGGCTGGAGGGCGGCTGCCTTGCCACCCGGAGCACTGCAGACGCGGGCGCCGCCCGTGGAAGCTGCCGCCGTGGGACGGCGGGCGCCCGCCGCCCGTGTTAAGCTGCCGCCGTGGACGGCAGCTGCTGTCAAACCCTATCACTGTCCATCCTAGTTTTTCGTTCCGCGCAAAGGCTTTTTCGGGAGTTTCATCCTCCAAAAAATATTCCCGGGACCCAGTTCTGCGATCCTCGTGATTTTCCGGACAAAGTTTCAGTACCATAAATTGGCATACTTTTGGTGAACTTTCCGGGGCCTCCGGTCCGGTCCGGACTGGTTTGCTGATTTTCCGGACGTTTCAAGTACCATATTGGCATACTTTTGGTGAACTTTCCGAAGGGCCTCCGGTCCGGCCGGACTGTTTGCAGTCCGAAAAAACAGGCTTTTTGAGCCTCAAAATTTGAGTATTCACAGTCACCAAAATGAATTTCTGAAAATTACTGAGTTTGCAGTCTAAAAATATCGACTTTTGAGTAAAAAGATATTTATTTTGCAGTCTGAAAAATGCCAACTTTTGAGTAAGATGATCAATTTTTCTAAAAGAATGGTGTTTCCACCACTTGGGAATTCAAAAAAACCTTGAGGAAATAGGGTGATCGGTATTGAGGTGCCCTGGAGTTACACCGAGGTTCTCCAAATCGATACTGTATTGGTGGCCTCTGATTGGTCAAATCAGTACAGTGGGGATGCCAGTCGGTACTGATTCTGGGCAAGTCGGTACCGCCGCGTTCTCAGAGATAGGTAATTGGAGCCTAGAAATTCCTTATTTATGGCCTCAAAACAGTGTTATTTTGCACCACAGAGCCAGATTTTTCAAGCACACTGCCAAAAAATGGAGCCATTTATCAGTTATGGTATACAAAGATGGACCAAGGAGTTAAAAAAGGTTCAGAAGATTAATTTAAGCTGCTATGGTATAACTTCTTTGGTGACTTTCAGAGGCTTGTCAGTTGAATAGGCTTTTCTAGATGCATGTCTGCACCTATGGGATCCACAAGCTCATGTGTTTCGATTTAGCACACATTATGAGGAGATGTGTTCAACATATGAGGAGCTTGCGACACTATTAGGCAGTGATTCTAAGAGAGCTCCGGTGGCTGCACTGACCGGGACTAGGTTTGTTAAAAGTTTTATAAGGATGTTGGGCCTGTCTGTGGAGGAGGCTAGGGAGTTAGTGGTGGATGACCAAGTTCATCTAACTGGGCTTATTGAGCGGTACTAGGATCCACTCGATTTTGCATCCTTAGAGTATTAAAGGTTCAGGACCCAAGCTCCGATTTTTTGCATAGTGAGTACTTGCATGCTGACTAGTTTAGTTGGCTGGGGTGACCAGAGCATGGCTGATCTAGTATTGAAGATGGAGCGAGGAGTAAGGATAGCTAGCATGGCCTTGGCGGAGACCATTTTGAGCCTTAACTGAGGTTATAGAGTGGATGGGGTCTAGTCAGCTAGCCCGCTCCTACTTCAGGTAAGCACTCTCAGACTAGCTTAGTGTGTATCTGATTTTGGCTAAGGCACTTTTTGAAAAAGGCTTAGATTCAGAATAACCAAGGTGTCTGAGGGATTGCATATGAATGCCTATTTAGTATTTCGGTACTTGGGGGCAAAGTTTGATTTTGCATGCTTTCAAGGGAAGGCCTAAGTGTTTAAGTAGGAGGTTTTGCATGTTGATGCCTGTTTTATTTTTGTATTTTTGGTACAATGTCTGGTTTTGCAGGTCGGGTTGAGAGATGACTTGAGGGTGGTAGAGCCACCACGACGTCATCCATATGAGACATCGCAAAACCAATCTAGACGAGTCATGGTGAGACTCAGGTTAGAGGATGAGTGGCTATAGTGGTTGCTAGCACTAAGGTCGGGTTAGATCTTGTGGAGATGTGATTGGTATGAGATCAGGAGGTTTCTGGTCCGGTCAGTTGGGTTTCAGATGGCACATCTACTCGGCATGGATAGTGTCACCTTTTACCCTGGTTCTAGGCTGTGGAGATAGATGGGGCATGCTCAGGGGCTGCCAGTAGCCAGGGCTCTTTTTCCAGATGCACTGATTTCTCCTGAGGTTACTGTGGCCATACTGGATAGCTGGTTTAGAAGGGCTCATGTAGTAGAGGTTAAAGTTTCTGGAGGCAAGACTGCTACTTATGAGGCTTGGTGGGTGGCTGAGCATGGTGACCGAGAGAGGGAGCATAGAGCGACTTCGACTCGGGAGATTGACGATAAACTTAGGCAACGACTGAGACGACCCTAGACTCTACCCAACGGGCTGACCTGGAGGACTCAGACGACTTTAGGGATATACATCCGAGGCGGTGTAAATGGGTTGCCTAATCCTTTGGTGCATACCGACCTTATCTTGATAGGGTAGGATTTTTGTTCTTTTTTATTTTTGACTCAGCCCGTATTTTTGTGAGGGCTTTAAGATAGGACGTTGACCCATAATGTATAGGGGATTCAACTGACACTTGGATTTTTTATACTCTAGATAATATACATGGACGATTGATATGGACAGGTGATAAAGACAGATAGAGATAAAGATATTTGCCCAGGAGATAGGGCTTTTGGGATTTGCCTTTTACATAGCTTATACTGATTTGAGATATATAAAAGGGGAATCATGTAGACACTTTTGGTTTGAAAAGGAAGTTCAGCCTTATCCTTTATGAGATTGTTGTTTTTAAGCCTTAACTTTTGCCTAAACCGCCCTTGCAAGCTTTTGATTTAGCAAGCTGCCCTAACTTTTGTCTAAGCCGCTTTTTTGGGTTTTCGATTTAGCAGACTTATATGGTTTTTTCTAAGCCGCTTGCACGTTTCATCTTAGCTTATTTTGTTTTTGCCTAAATCGCCCTTTGCAGGTTTTCAGTTCAGCTTTTGATTGATTTTTTCTCTCTTTTTTTATTATTTATTTTTATTATTTTTTATTTAACACAGAAAATCTAGAATTTTTATGAGAAAAGAGGCAAAATGTATGTTTATTATTATTGTGACCGCACCCACAGGCTAGGCTACCTATGTATCCTGTACTCTTAGAACATATTTCCGGGAGTCAAGTCACCGTAGTTTAGTTTTACAGTGACAAAGGGGGGCAATAATTCTGGTGTTAATGTCTAAATGCATTCATATAGTATCTTTTGAGTTCGTCCAAGTTGCAAAGGTGAGCGAATTTGTTGCCATCTATGTCACAAAAAATGACACCACCTTCAGAGAGGATCTTCTTCAATATGTAGGGCCTGCCCAATTTGGCTTGAATTTACCCCGAGGGTCTTGTAGGGGAGCTCTGATTTCTTTGGGTACAAGACAACCTTCTTTGAGTTTCCGATCCCAAACTCTTTTATTGAAGTGTCAGGCTATTTTCTGTTGGTAGCTTTAAATCTGATTAGGAGCTTCTAACCTCTTTTCATTAATTGCATTTAACTGATTAGGGTGATTCTGAGCCCACTCTGCTTCAGGCAACTGATTTTCTCTCATGACCCTGTCTGATCTGATCTAAACTTCAATAGGGAGGACTACTTCCATCTCGTATACTAATGAGTAGGGCGTCGCTTGGTTAGCATTATGATGGAGGTTCTGTATCCCCATAAAGCAAAAGGCAAAGGCTTATGCCAATTTCTGTGATTGTGAACCCTTTTTTTGGAATGTTCTTGATGGACTTATTTGCTCCTTCAATTGCTCCATTAGTCTGGGTCCTGTATGGTGAAGATCAGTGGTGCTAAATCTTGTACTTTGTCATGAGAATGGAGACCTCCTTCTGAAAGTGTCACCCATTATCTGATGTGATCTTGAAAGGGATTCTATATATACATATAATGTTTGTTTGGATGAACTAAACCACTTTTCTGGAATTCAGGACATGGTAGGAAGCATTTTCTACCCATTTAATGAGGTAGTCAATGGCTACCGAGATATCTCATGCTAATTAGAAGACTTAGGGGTGATTCTGTTAATCATATCTATTCCCCAAGTTGCAAAGGGCTATGATGTAGTGATGGGATGAAGAGCTATTGGGGGCATCTTCTGGAGCTCGGCATAAATCTGGCATTTATGACATTTTTTAACTAACTTGACGCCATCTGATCACATGGTGAGCTAATAATAACCCTGATTGGTGATCTTATGGGCTAAGGCCATTCTATTCATGTGTGTGAACCCCTCCCCCAAAAACACAGGCATATGAATGCATATGACTAGGCAATTTATGACATTTTTTTTAACTAACTTGTACGCCATGCTGATCACATGGTGAGCTTAATAATACCTGATTGGTGATCTTATGGGCTTAAAGGCCAATTTTCTATTTTCCATCGTGTTGTGAACCCCTGCCGCCCCAAAAAACACAGGCATATTGAATGCATATGACTAAGGGCAAGAAATGCACGTGTATGTATAAGTTCGCCCACAATTGTTTTAATTATTTTTAGGGTAAAAACTAGGAAAAACCGGCTAAGTTGACTTTCTCTCTCCAATTTTAATTAACCTAATTACTGAGTTAATTATCCCAATGTTTAAGGCATGGTTTGCGAACGCCGAGGTGATCCCCGAGATCCATGTCCATGTTGATGAAACTACCAATGAATGAATGCTTTTGCAGGTAATGAATGTAATTGGAACCAAAGAAAATGTTTAAGTGATTTCGACTTGCCGCTCGAGGGTTAAATCCCGAACGTGCCTAACGTTACTTCCGTTTGACAATGGAAGATCAAAAAAGTCAACGTAGTTCTGTAGGAGGCCTTTTTAAAAGGGCTTTTGAATGGGTATAGCTTAATGCATGAGTGGTGTGTATGCCTTTGTGCATTTGTTTTAGGCTTTTGCCACAAAGTTTGATTGATTTGATTTTTAGGCATTTGTTTGCCAAAAAGTGTTGATTTTAAAGGCGCTTTAGCCAAAAAGAATTAAATTTAGGCAATTTGTTGCCAAAAAAATTATGTGATTTAGGTGATTGTCGCCAGAATTTGAATTATTTGAAGGCTTTTAGCCAAAAGATTGATTTAGGCATTTATTGCCAAAAAATTGATTGGGCCGATTGTCGCCCAAATATTGATTGATTTTAGGCTTTTTTTAGCCAAAAGTGATTATTTGAAGGCTTTTTAGCCAAAAATTTCGATTTAAGCGATTTGTCGCTAAAAAAGATTAATCTACTTATAGGCAATTTGTTTGCCAAAAGAGATCAATTGAATTGCAATGTAGCCAACTTATTGCCAAGAAAAACGTGTTTAATTAAGGCCTTTTAGCCACAATTATTGATTAATTGGACCTAAGCCGGATTGTTTGAAATAAAGGCAATTAAACCGTAGTTATTAATTAACTAGGTTCTTTAGCCAATATTGTCGGACTTTAGGCTTTAATACCACGATTATTAATTAACCGGGCACTTAAGCTTAATCGTTAAAGCTTAAATCGTATTTTAAATTTGAAGGCAACTTATTTGCCATATTGATGATAGAATGCCTTTATGGCAGCATGAATTCAGAAAATTGGAGTAGAAGAGAAATTATGCAGATTAATGCTGAATTTAAATGACAGGGTTTCCGTTATTACTGAAAGTCCAGTCGTCGACCACTTCTTAAGCACCAGGTTAAGGCTCCTCGTTAAGGGAATAATTATTAATTCAATTTTAGTTGAACAATTAATGAAAGCAGAAAGGGCATAAAGCTAAATTAAAAATGCAGAAAAGCAAGTAAAAAGAATCGCAAGGAGCGTAGGGGAAGAAGGAGCGTCGTCCAAACAGACTGAGTGAGGAAACCGAAGGCATCGGGGCCAATTTATAGGCAAAAAACGCAGGGCTGAGGGTGGCCAGCTGCCGGCCTGAAGAGGGCGGCCGCTCCGCCAATGGCTGGTAAGCAGATCCGCCGAGGAATGGCGACGCCCGCCTGGCCGTCGCTGGCGGCTTGCTGCCGCCGGTGAGCGGCGAAACCAGCCGCTGTGCTGCGGCTGCCTCCGCCGGCGAGGTGGCGCCGCCGCCTGCCGGCGCTTAGCGAGCCGCGGACTTATCTATTTACGTTCTGGAGGCTTTTTCGGGAGTTTCGGACCTCCAAAAAATATTCCGGGACCAGTTCCGCGATCCTCGCGACGTCCCGGACGTTTTAAGTACCATAATGGCATACTTCCCGTAAATTTCCAAAATGGCCTCTGGTCCGGCCGGAATGTTTGCAGTCTGGAAAAACTGGCTTTTTGAGCCTCAAAATTTGAGTATTTATAGTTGCCCCCCATTGGCTATCATAAAAATGATTTATGAGAGCCAATGGCTGTCTGAAGGAGCAAATTTTGAGGATGGGCAGAGGAGGAAACCCTGTCGTTGGGAAACCCTGTCGTTGGTTTTTATTTCTTTGAAAATGAAATGATCAAAATGCCATGGAATTTATGTTTGCAACTTAAAAAATGTTTTTGCCTCTTTGAGGACTTAAAAATTAAATTATTTGCATCTTAGAGACTTGAAAAAAGAGGTTTTTCCCCTTAAAGAAGGGTTTGAAAAATATATTTTGTCCTCTTTAGAGGACTTAAAAATGATGTTTTGCTCTTAAATGAGGGCTTAAAAAGAGTGTTTTGCCTTATTAATGAGGGCTTTTTGAAGATGATTTTTGCCTCTTAGAGGGACTTGAAAAGAATGTTTTGCCTCTTAATGAGGCTTGAAAAAGAAGATTTTTGCTTTATTTTTAATTTTTTCTTTGAGGAACGCAAGGGTCCACCTATAAAGTCGAAATGATCAAATGCTTGGTTTTGGATGAAAAATGGTTGGTTATTGTTAGGTTTTTAACCCCTCGGTGTTTTATGCAAAAAAAAGGGTTAACCATTAATCGCTGGTTCTACCTGTGGTTTGTTGTAAAAGAGATTGACGATGTTTGAGTTTCCAACCCTGGGTTTGTGTATGTTTTTTTTTTATACAACTTGCCCTAGAAACCGACTTGGAGGATTTTGCCCCCTGCTTTGAGAAGAATTGATGCCCCTTATTAGTCTGAAATAGAATTTCTTCTTAATGAAGACTAAAAATTCCGTGATTACTTTTTGGTGATGGGGGGAGAATGGTGAAGGTTTCTTATCAACTTCTTGGGCCCCCATTAATAGGTGCTTGACCATCGGAAATTACTTCAAACATTGGTGGTTGTACTTTGTTCCAAAGTCGATTTGAGGAATCAAAGAGAAAAAAGCCACTTATATGACTCGAGGAAATGGACATATTTGTGGACTGACATCGCTCGCTGAAAGGATCGAAGTAAACGATGGTCGCGAGTGGAGACGAGGTATTAAAGTGAATTACCCTCTCAATGGATTATGTTTTTGACATTTTTTAAGGGTTGTTTTGGAAAACCCGGGGATTTGAATTGACATTTTTCCTCTCTCTCCGTTTTTTTGAAGGAATGTACTTCTCTCTTTTTTTCGAGGAATGACTTCAAAGAGTGACGCTTTCAAAATGAACTTTTGAGAATGACTCGATTTTTGTGACTCGTTGTAGAATGACCACTGGTGACGGAGACTTGATTTTAGAGACTCATTGGACACTCGATTTAGAGACTCAAAATTTTCTTGTAGTGAATTGTGACTCGAAGGAACTCAGTGATTCCTGGAAAAAATGATTTATATACTCCCAAGGAGACCTTTGAAAGGGACTTTTTTTTCTTAAGGACATACTTTGCTGTTTATGCTACAAAAATGGTCTCTCTAAAAGAATTCATGAAAGCACTTTTTGTTTTTTTTTTTTTTCGGGTTTTCGACTCTAGCAGGCTCTTTACCGTAACTTTTGCCTAGACCGCCCTTTCGGGTTTTCAGCCTAGCGGGCTCAATTCTTGCCTGAAGCCGCCCTTTCGGGTTTTCAACTCCAGCTCCGTCCTTTCCGGTTTTCAACTTCCAGCTTTATTTTCTTTTCTTCTCTTTTTTTTATTTTTTTATTTTTTATTTTAATTGGCAAAGAGAAAACTATTTATGATGCCAACTTATGTTGTGTGACCGCGCCCTTTCCGGCTGCCTATGTCCAAGAACTTCGGGGGATTGGGAAGAATCAGGTCTTCTCGTAATTCCTTTCCGGTGATGCGAAACTTCGTGCTTCGGCTGGTTGCGGAATTCATCTCCGGACTTGATGTTAGTGCGGAATTCCTTTTCCGTCTTGCTGTTGGGGCAAAATTCAATTCCGACTAATGCTGATTGTGGACTTCATTTGTGCCGTTGATTCTTCGGATTCCTTCCCACTTGATTGATAATATAGAATTCATTTCTGACTTGATTTCTTCCGGGATTTCTTCCCGGCTTGATGTCTTTGCGGGATTCCTTCCCGACTGGATGTCTTTGCGGATCTTCCCGACTTGATGTGATGCATAAATTCATTTCTGACTTATTTCTTCGCGATTCCTTCCCGGCTTGATGTTTTGCGGGGATTCCTTGCCTGACTTGATTGCCTACCGGGATTCCTTCCCGGCCTTTGATTGTCTTTTGAGGATTCCTTCCCGACTTGATGTCTTTACGGGATTCATTCCCGGACTTTTGATGATGTTGAATCAACTTATTGACTCGAGCTCGTATTGATAGTGATGACCCTTAGGCGAATATGGACTTTGTTGTTGTAGTGGTTTTACCACTGATGACTGAAATATGATTGCACTCATCACAAAGAGTTTTGAGTACCCACATCTGTGGTGGTAACTTGAGTGCTTGAGTGTTGAAGAAGCTTTTATGCTTTTGAGTTTGTGCTTCGCCTGCTTGAATCTGTGAGGTTAATTTATTCCTTTCTTGAACTTTATCTTCCTCGAATTTGAAAACTTATTTTCCTCAATGGTTCTCCTCTCCATAAGAATTTTAGGAGACTCTTCCTTTTTCCTTGTTTGAGAAATTATCCTTGTTTATAAGGACCTTGTTACTTGGCCATGCTTGGCGCTTCATTTCAAGGTGTTTGTTTGTCATCCCAATTTGTGGAAAATGACTGCTTCTTTTAACTTGCTTTCAAATGTGAGCAGCCGCTTGGTCTTTGTCCTTATGGCTGAAATTGTTTGTCATTCTACCCTTGATGGGCTTGAATTTAACGAGAGCTTGGCAGTGAACCTCGTTTTTTGTCGACAACTTGATTTCCAGAGCTTTGTCCTTGATTTCTTTCTTTATGCAGAAGTTCCTTTTTGAAACCCCATGTTTTCTTTTGCTTTGTTTGCTTCCTTTTGACCAGGAAGTTCCTTTGTTCCCGTTTCCTTTTGCTTGCTTAGAAGCGGCCTCTCCATAAAGATTTTAAAGGCAAACTTGATTCTGAGAATGAGATGACTTGAGTAGTGTATGGATAGCATTGCGACTTCGTGCAGACCCAACCCAATTCCAAACATAACTTCTTTATTCTGTCGCTTTTAAGCTCAAAAATTCAGACACCTCTCTGTCGGAGCATCTTCCATTCCTGGGTTTTCGGAGAAACCAATCTAGCCCTAACCCCTTCAATCGGCTTTGCCTCGGTACTGTTTGAAGTCTTACGTACCCTTCGCTGGATCCTTTCCATGATTACCCTTCAAAACTTCCCCTTTGATGGTGCTTCTTAGGATGCCCCCAGCTTTGATTGATGCAGAGCAAATGCAATGAATATTTTTCTTTGCCAATTATTCTTTTTTTATCATCATTTTTTTTAAAATTTTTAATTTTTTTCTTTCACAGGGAAAAAATAGGGAAAGAGTATAAAACATGATTGGGAACGTAAACTGGATCCCTTTTATTGATAAGACATTTGTGTAAAAAGACACTTAATTCTTATAAATTTGATTTAATCAAAAACTTGAATGGAAATGAAAATGAAAAGAAAAAACTAGACCTAAAAGATAGACTCTAGGTGGACTGTGATGGACTAAGGAATTTATGCAGTTGTAGAATTATTAAGAGTAGAAGAGAAATATGCATGAAGTGCTAAAATTAAATGAGCAGAGTTCCGGTGTTACCTGATTTAATCAGCGACCGCTTCTTAGCTCCAGGTTAAGCTCCTCGTTTAGGAAATATTAATTAATTTTATTTTGTTTAATTTTAGTGTCCAAGTATCACAATAAAGATGCAATAAAAATTAAATTAAATGCAAAAAGCGGTAAAGAAATCGCAATGAGCGTGGGAGGAAGATCGTCCGTCAACACAGACAGCGGTGTCAAAATTGAAGAGGTAAGTGGCCTTTTATAGGCAAAAAATGGGTCGCCGGTGTGAATACTCAAATTTTGACCTTGCTACAGTATGCCAATATGGTACTTAAAACGTCCGGAATGTCGCGAGGATCGCGAAACAGGTGCCGGAATATTTTTCGGAGGTCCGAAACTCCCGAAAAGGCTCCCGGAGCGAGGCACGGTGTCCACACCGGGCCATGGCGGCGCCGGCGGCCGGGACGGCCGGCGCTGCCGCCCCACTGCCTGGGCGGCCACCTGCCGCCCCACTGCCTGGTGCGAGGGCTGCCCGCCCCAGCGCGCCCGCGGGGCGAAGATGCCTGTTACGGAGGCGTGAGTGTCAGCGTCCGCCGTAAGGTTGACCTCGTCAAGCGAGATCCCCAGAGACCCTAGGTACTCCTCACCGCTCAGATCAGGGGAAGCCATGAAAAAAAAAAAAGAGAAGAATTTTGGAGCTTTAGAAGTTGAGAGATTTTGAGAGAGTTCCTTAGGTTAGAAAGTTTAGAATGAATGAAAATGAATTTTTTCAAGCTATTTATAAGCAAATAATCAAGAGATTTTGGTGCGCCTTGTCTGTTTTGATAGACGAATCCTTCTCCCTCTCACGCTCCTTGCGTTTTCTTTACCGCTTTTTGCATTTTAATTTAGTTTTTTGCATTTTTATTGTGATATTTGACCACTAAAATTAAATAAAATTAAAAATTAATTAATATACCTAAACAAGGAGCTTAATCTGGAGTTAAGAAGCGGTCGTCGATTAAACCAGGTATGTAAACAAAACTCTGCCTATTTAATTTTAGCATTTCATGCATATTTCTCTCCTACTCTTAATAATTCTACAATTGCATAAATGCATCCACGTCATCATTATTTTTGGTAAATAAACTGCCTTAATTAATTTGATTAAGCTTAACGCCCGATTAATTAATAATCGTGGCAGTTAAGCTTAAATCCGACAATATGACAATATTGGTTAAAGAGCCTAGTTAATTAATAACTATTGTTCGATTGCCTTTATTTCGAACAATCTCGCCTAAAAGTCCAATTAATCAATAATTGTGGCTAACGGCCTCATTTAATCACGTTTTTTGGTAACAAAATTGCCTACATTTAATCAATCAATTTTGGCAACTAATTGCCTACGGTCTAATCGATTTTTAGCAAACAAATTGCTTATAAATGAGGTTAACCATTTTTTTTAGCGACAAATCGCTTAAAATCAATCTTTTGGCAAAATGCCTTAAAATCAACCATTTTCCGTTTAAAATTGTAAAATCAACCATTTTAGCGACAAATCGCGTAAAATCGACATTTTTTGGCAAAATGCCTTAAAATCAACCATTTTCGGTTTAAAACCAATTTTTTCGGCCAAAAGGCCTAAAATCAACCATTTAGCCGACAAATCGTATAAAATCGATATTTTTGGCAAAAATGCCCAAATCGCGTAAAATCGACATTTTTGGCAAAATGCCTTAAAATGAACCGATTTCCGGCCAAAGGCCTAAAATCAACCATTTTAACGACAAATCGCATAAAATCGACATTTTTGGCAAAATGCCTTAAAATGAACCGATTTTCGGCCAAAAGCCCTAAAATCAATCATTTTGGCGATTTTGGTAAATTAATTGCCTAAATCAACTCATTTCGGCCAAAGGCCCTAAAATCAACCATTTTCGGCTCAAAGCCGTAAAATCGACATTTTTGGCAAAATGCCTTAAAATGAACCGATTTCCGGCCAAAGGCCTTAAAATCAATCATTTTGGCGACAATCGCCCAATCACATCATTTTGGCAAACAGATTGCCTAAATCAACCATTTTGGCTAAGAGCCTAAGCCCGAACACCAATTTTGGCAAGAGTAAGCCCAAATCAACTCTTTTGGCTAAAAGCCTCAAAATGAATCTTTTGGCGATAAACGCCTAATCGAATCAATCGATCTTTTGGCAAAATGCCTAAACAAAAATGCACAAAGCATAAACAAAATCATGCACGAAGCATACACAAAATCATGCACAATCATGCATTAAGCATACCCATTCAAAGCCCTTTAAAAAAGGCCTATCGAACTTTCAAAAAGGCCTATCGAACTACGTTGACTTTGATCTTCAATTCACACGGGAAGTACATAGGCACGTTTCGGGATTTCACCCGGGCGTGCAGTCAAAATCACATAAAATTTCATTTTGGTCCATTACATCATTCACCCTTGGCAAAGCATCATCCATCGGTTAGTTCATCAGCATGACATAGTCTCGGGATCCATCTCGGTGTTCGCAGACTGTGCCTTAAAACATTGGAAATTAAATCTAGGGCAACTAGGTTAATTAAAAATTGGGAGTCACATGTTTTAGGGTTTTTTTCCAGTTTACCCTGAAATAAAATAATTAAACAAGGTGGCGACTCACACATCACGTGCATTTCTTCCTTAGTCACATGCATCCATATGCCTATGATGTTTGAGGGAGGGGTTCACAGTTTGGCGACTTCACTGGGGATAGTTTATGTAATCATTTTGCATAAAAGTGGACTACAATTGTTGTGAAAACTAACCGGCCTTTCTTTAAGGTCTTATTTTATTATGCTTTGTTTTGCAGGGTACCCTAATACGAATCAAGTGTTCTTTCCTTAAGAATACATGATATGGAAATCTGGATTTAATTGAAAAATGTGATTAAGACATTAAATTGATTTATTTGCACGATTGAGAATCCTTGGCATAAAAAAAATGAACTTCAAATGATTTCTTCTCTTTTGTTTTCAACTTCTGAGTTCTGGGATAGCAAGTAGCCGCTTGGATCGGCAGGTCTCTTGATTATGTCGACGGACAGCCAAAGCGGATCCTCCCTGTTACCGCAAACCATCCCCTGAATCCTTTTGGGGGTGCACTGAGTATGCTACCGTTGGACCCACGCGAAACTCTTTGTCTTCACATGGGTGAGGTATGTGGTTAGGTATATCCATGTTCAAGGCTCAAGGGTCCCTTTACAAGCCTATTCTCTATTTGTGTCATAGCCTATAGAACCTACCCTCTAGGACTGTATGCTCCTAATGGTTCGAATCATATCATTAAATAAATTATGGCGTGTATTGTGCGCATTCATGACATATCATAAGCAAAATAAAAAAAAAAACAAAAAAAAAGAGAGAGTGGGGGGACACAAGAATATCCTTCTGTTTGTCAGTCATGCACAGTTGGACAAAGAGTCGATGTACCTCATATCAATTACCCTGATACACAGTACTACTCACTGTCCCCTGATATAATTACCCTTATACGTCCAGGTACCCCCTGTTCAAGTGCCAGCATCAGTGCCAGCCACGCCTACAGTACTATCACCGACCTCACCTTCAACTGCACCAATGGCATCACTTGCTAACATCCAAAATCTCATGGAACAGCTGGAAGCCAGAATCGAGGCTGGAATGAATGAGGCATTAGCTGCCCAGAGAACAGCCCTAATAGCTGAGCTAGGTATTGGTAATGGGTATGGGGCTTCCGCCGAGGGAAGTGGACCTGCTACCTCCAATCAGGGACCTGCTGCTGAACCGACGAACCCTGCCCGTAACCTGGATGACATGCCCTCCAAAACTGCTTCTGAGCTGGAGCTCAGAAAATGAGAGAAAAACTGGAACTCCTGGAAAGGTCTGTTACTGCTCTTAAGACGCACAAGGAAGTGGTGGACATGGACTCCTTGTCCTTATTCCCCGAGGCAAGAATGCCAACCAAGTTCAAAATGCCCAACATGGACAAGTTTGATGGAACCACTTGTCCCAAAATGCACCTGGAAAATGTATGTGGGTGCCCTCAACCCATTTGGC
Organism: Jatropha curcas; assembly: GCF_014843425.1. Next base: position 3,131,670 of record NW_023591102.1, read on the forward strand.
CTGAACAGTGAGCTCCTTGCTCAGTTGTTTTAGCAATCTTTGACTGGTGCTGCATTAAGATGTAATCATTTTGCATAAAGTGGACTACAATTGCTGCATGGACTAAACTGCCCTTCTTTAGGGTATTATTTCTGTTATGTTTTGTTTTGCAAGGTATACTAACACGAATCAAGTGTTCTTTCCTTAAGAATACTTGATGAAGAAACTTGAACTTAATTGAAAAATTTAATTAAGACATTAAAACTTATTGATTTATCAATCGCCTTCCAGAACCAAAGAACAGGTGGACATTATCTTTAAAAAACTTGTTGCGCCTGCTATCAACAACAGTTACAGACTTTTTTCCCCAATTCTACCATCGATTCCAGTCGCTCATTTGCACTGCTACGAAGGTGGAGATTTACTTCAAATGGGGCAACTAAAAATAAGAATCGGGGGCCTCAAAATACAAAAAACCTAGTCAAGTTAGCAAAAAAGTCCACGAGTGGCAAGGAAGTGGCAAGCATTACTCCCACAAATCCTCTACGTGTGGGAAATATGAGAGCTGGCAGTCAGTCAAGAAGAACCTACACTGATCTCGGAATGCCAATTCTTTTGGTATTCCGAGAGGCTGTTAAAGCAAACTATATCAAACCTTTGGAAGCAAGACCACCACCTAACCCACTACCAAGGAATTACAAAGCCGATGAATATTGTGAGTATCATCAGGGATATGGGCACAAGACTAAGCATGTTGGACCCTCAAAAATCGCATCCAAGACCTAGTGGATAATGGTTCGATTATTCCACGAAGCAAACCAAACATTAGCACTAACCCTTTACCGGGGTAAATGCTATTGTTTCCGACCAAGAATTGATCGATCCTTTCGAGCTATTCTTGGAAATGAATGAAATCTGTGTCCTAGATCTGAATGACCTATCTGAGGAGGTCGATGCTATAGATGAGCCAAAGGAAGACCCTCTGCTCTCACAGCTGGAAAAGACCCAGGCTAAAGTGTCAATTTGGGAACTTCTGGCATCATCCTTTCCTCATCACCAAGCTCTTTGCAAGGCTTTGAGTCAACTGCAAATCGGTAGAGGTTAGCCCTGAAGTGCTAGTGTCCACCCTCACTCAATCATCTAAAATGCAATGCATCGGGTTCTCTGATGATGACCTACCTAGGGAGGGAAGCAGTCACAACAATGCTCTTTATGTCACCATTCAGACTAGAAACAAAACTGTGCCCATGGTTCTCATTGACAACGGGTCAGCATTGAACGTCTGCCCACTAAGGCACTAAGGGTAGCCAGCTGTTTGGGGTTAGAAGAGACAGATTCCATTCCATCTGACCAGATAGTGAAAGCCTATGATAGTACCCGAAGGGAAGTATTGGGGGTTGCTATCCTAAAATTGACAGTCGGGCCAGCTCTGATGGAAGTCCCATTCCAGGTAATTGATGTACCGACCAGCTTTAATCTACTTTTGGGTCGACCATGGATCCACCATGCCAAGGCAATACCCTCGTCCTACCAAAAGTCAAGTTTCTTATGAGGACCAAAGGTTATTTACTATCCAGGAGATGACACAAATCAGTTGAAAAAGCCGAAAAAGGCACCTCTCTTTGAGGTCAACCCTGAGCTACCAACTTGGCCCCTTTCGGATTTTAATTGACACTGTGCCAGTTCATGAAGGGAAGACTTTACAAACTCCCGAAATTCTCTTGATTTCGGGAACGGTGCCAGATAAATTGCATAGTTCCTTTAATGCTGAAGATTGTCCTATCTGCCAGGAATGAATATGGCAAGGGTCAACGGAAAACATACCCCGCATTGCTAGCCTGGAATGTCCGATTAATGAAGGGACTTTTGGGTGGGTTATCAGCCTACTGATGAAGACCGTGCTGGAAGACAGAAGAGGAAAAAGAAAAGCATTCCAGATGCATCACATTTTTTGACTTTGATAGTCACTGTTTGCAAATCGGGAGAGACGATTCCTTATCGTAGCTTCCAAGAACCGTTACTTGCCCGGCTGCTAAGAAGATGCTTACCTGGTTAGAATATTCTCTGATTCTGGTAAACGAGCCTGAAATAGTGACTGAACTGGAAGTGGAAGACTTCATGCAGCCTAGTCTCTTTGATGAGGTTGCAATCATTACAGGAAATGATGGGACCAAGACCTGCTGAGCCTGATCAAGCCAAAAGAAGGGCCTCTCACCAATTGGTATGCCGAGGAGGAGCGCGCTGCTGATAAACCCCCTCCCGAGTCAAACCTAGAGTCAAAATCTGTAATCAACTCTTGTATTGAGTTCGAGTCTGACCCCGAGTATGAAACCGAGTCAGAGTCTAGTTCTAGTCTTGAGTCGTCTGTGTCGGATTTTGAAAATCCAGATTTCAAATTTCAGATTTCAAATTTGATGTAATAAACGATTCGTCATATTCAATAAAGGTTTGCAGATTCTTGACTTACCCCGCGTGTCTAAATCTTTCCAAGCATTTCCAAGCCAAAAATAAAGAAAAAGAAATAAAACGAAATAAAAAATTGAAAAGAAAAAATAATAATTGCAAAGAAGGGAAAATGATATACATACATTGCCATTTGATGTCTAACAGGAAATAAATCGAGTGATTGCTTGGAAAGAAGTTCGCCGATTGCTTCATGTGGAAGGGCAAGCGAACATCACGGGAATCGAACCCAGCAATAGCAGTACACAAAATCCAGTATACCCCTGAGGCTAAGCCAGTAAAACAAAGCTAAGAAGGCTTGAAGACAGAATGGTCTTTTGAAGATCAACGAAGAAGTGGCAAGCAGCTGGAAAAACAAGTTCAAGAACCTATCGCGCTACCCAACATGGTCATAGAACCCATTGCCTACCCGACGTGGTTAGCAAATATTGTGCTGGTGCCAAGATGGCAAGGTCAGAATGTGTGTGGACTATCAGGATTTGAATAAGGCATGTCCAAAGGACGACTTCCCCCTGCCACATATTGACTTGTTGGTAGACTGAATGGCGGGGACACGAGATGGTCTCCTTGACCGATCTTGCTGTCGGATACAACCAAATAATGATGCATGCACCAGACAAAGAGAAAATGGCATTCATCACGGAATGGGGAACTTATTGTTATAGAGTTATGCCTTTTGGGCTCAAAAATGCGGGGGCAACCTACCAAAGAATGGCAACAGCCGTTTTCCATGACATGATTCATGAAGAAGTAGAAGTGTACGTGGATGATATGGTTATTAAATCAAAAACAGCTGAAGAGCATACAATAGCACTTGAGAAGTTCTTCCTTAGACTTCGAAAGTAAATTTGAAGCTCAACCCAGCAAAGTGTCTGTTCGGAGCTACATCCGGAGTATTTCTGGGGCATATGGTCAGTCGGAAAGGCATAGAGATTGACCCTTTAAAAGCCAAAGCCATCCTAGAAATGCCGGCTCCAAGAACGGAAAAAGAAGTCCGGGATTTCCTGGGAAGACTACAGTATATCAGCCGGTTCATCAATCAACTGGCGGACACTTGTGGCTCTATGTTCAAGTTACTTAGGAAAGGAATAGCAGTCAAGTGGAATGAAGACTGTCAAGAAGCTTTCGACCAAGTCAAACGATATTTGCTATCCCCTATCCCTACCGGTTTTTTTACAGCCACCAAGGCTAGGTAAGCCTTTGCTGTTGTACCCTATTCAGTGACAGAAAAAGCAATGGTGGATGCTAGCTTCTATCACACACGCAGAAGACTACGAGGGTAGAAAAATGTGCCGTGTATTACCTTTAGCAAGAGGATGCTAGAATATGAGCTAAAGCTAAATAAGATAGAGAAGTTTGTGGTCTGGCTCTAGTCTGGGCCTGTAACCCAAGCTACAGCACTCCGACCCTCTCGTCTTACCACTAACGCTACGTTAATCTCTTGAGTCAAACCCCTTGAAATTCCTTATGGAGAGGCCGGTTCTTGACTGTAAATGGCTAAGTGGGTGTCGGTGCTCGCAGCTTATGATTTAAAATTTGTACAACCGAAAGGCAGTGAAAGGAGCCTTGGTTGATCAATTAGCAGAATTACCAGTCGAAGACCAGATGCCGGAGGTAGAATTTCCTGATGAAGACTTGTTGAGCTTGGAAAGTGAGGCCTAGGAAATGTACTTCGATGGAGCTTCAAACTACCATGGAAATGGGGTTGGAGTTGTATTCAAAACTCCTTGTGGAGAATACATCCCGATTGTAGTCAAATTAGATTTCGACTGCACCAACAATGAAGCCGAGTATGAGGCTTGCATAAAGGGGTTAGAAGCAGCCCTGGAAAAAGGAATAAAGATCCTCAAAGTTTTCGGAGATTCCAATCTGATAGTCTCTCAAGCTCTTAGGAAATGGAAAATTAAGGAAGAGCGTTTGGTTCCTTACCTGCAACGCTTGGACGAACCTACCAACGCTTGGATGAATTAGCCTCAGCAATTTGATGGTTTTATTCCTTCCCATTACTTGCCAACGACCAAAATCAAGTTTGCAGATTGCTCCTAGCCACTCTAGGCCTCCACTGGTCAATGTAGAAGAGGATCGAATCAATTCGCACCCTTGACAGTGCGGACTAACAGAACCATCGCACCACATATCATAGAAGTTTGTCGACGATCAAGCCCTGGTATTGGTATACAGAATTATCTTCAGAATGAAGTTACCGGAGGGAATCACCAAAAACTGATTCAACGGACATTGAGACAACTTAGCAATCCGGATATTCCCTTACTGGGGGAAATTTCTGTACAAAAGAAGTTGGAATGGCCTGCAATCTAAGGTGCGTTTGATGAGGAAAGAAGCTCAAACCATCATGGATCCTTACATAATGGGGAGTCTGGCCGCACACTTGCACGGGATAGCCTTAACTCGAAAAGTCAGTGAACCTTGGTTATTATTGGTCCAACCATGAAGGCGGATTGTGTGAGGCATGCGCTCAGAAAGTTGCCACGAATGTCAAATTTTTGCTAAATTTGCAAAAAACAGCCTCCGGTCAATCTGAAATCCTATCACTTCACTTGGCCTTTCTCAACCTTGGGGCATAGACGTGATCGAAAAATCCACCCGAAGGCTCAAACGGCCACCAGTTTTCATTTTGGTTGGCTATAGATTATTTCCACTAAGTGGATCGATGGAGCCTCTTATTCGATTCTGAAACGCCAAGAAGGCAGCACAGTTCGTCTCGTTCAACATCCTTTGCAGGTACGGAAACGTATATATTGGCGAGATCACCACGGAAAATAATGGAAGCTGACTTCCAGGGTGAAATTCGCCTCACTCTCTTGTTGAAAGAGATGAGAATTCAACATCAATAAATCTCTGCCTAATCCGCAAACGAACGGGGCTGTGGAAGCTGCAAATAAAGCCATAAAAGTTATTTTGCAAAAGACAGTTAAAAAGCACAAAGCTTGGCACGAACAGTTACCGAAAGCTTTATGGGGATATAGGACTTCGATTAGAACACCCACCGGAGCAACTCCATATTCTTTACTATATGGTATGGAAGCAGTGTTGCCTATTGAGCTGGAAGTTCAATCGGCAAGGATTATCCAGGAAAGCCGGATTAGCGAAGCAGATTGGGCAAAGAATTATCATTTACAGCTCTTGAGTATGGATGAAAAGCGACTACAAGCAGTCCACCAAACTCAAGTGTACCAAAGACCAAACTCAAGTCTACCAGAGATGAATGGCACGGCATTTTAACAAGAAGGTCAAAGACCGAAAACTCGAAGAAGGTTGTTTGGTTCTGAAGGAAATTAGACAGCCAATTCAAGATCTACGTGGGAAGTTTCGTCTTCATTGGGCTGGCCCCTATGTGTTGAAGAAAGTATTGTCCGGCGGAGCCGTCATCTTGACTGATTTGGATGGTTTGGAATAGATGTTTGGAGTTCACGAATCCATGTAGTTTAGATCAATTAAAAAGATATTATGTGTAATTTATAATCATTGCATGATGTAACAAAGAGCTACATTAGACCTGATTCTCCTCGGAAAAAATAAATTATGTATCGGAGATATGTAGGCAACCCTCATTGGGCACAGTCTAAACATTAATGAAAAAATCATTTCATAATTCATTCTTCTTTGCCAAAGAAAAAAGGAAAGAAAAGAGAAAAAGTGCAAAAAAAAAAAAAAAAACTTAGGCAAAAATCGGGGCCCGCTGAGTTGAAAACCCGAAAAGGGCGGCTTAAGCAAAAAAAAAAAATGGGTAGCTCGCTAAGTTGAAAACCCGCAAGGGCGGCTTAGGCAAAAATTAGAGTTTAAATGAGTAAAAGTTGGAAAGTGCTTGGAAAGCTCAAAAGACAAGTGGCATGCCCAATAAAAAACAATAAAGGCAAACAGTCTAAAATCAAGCAAGCAATAAAGCCGAACAGTACAAGCAAAAGCCAAAGAACAAAAATCCAAAATCCAGAGTCAAAGTCCCGAATAAACAGTCAAAATAAGAAGAAAAAAAAACAAAGTCCAAAAACCCATAGGAGTTCAAGTGGGCCGTCGCCTCCGTGGGGCAATGTACTCTGAGTCATCCCTAGCCGCTAAACTCTCCCCCGCCTCGTCTGTCCGAGGAGCCAACACAATCTCCTCATCAGTCCTAATCCCATCGTCAGCCTGAGTCCAACCCTCAAGTGCACTCAGCAATGCGTTCCTCTTCAGCCTTTCAACCGGCCAGACAATGGTCACGAACCAGGCCCGATACTCAGGGGAAGTCTGAATATCACCAGGATTAGGTAAAGGCCTAACCATCTGATGGTCTCTAACCCAAGCTCTAAGGACGGCTCCGGGTAACTCCCGGAGTGATGGCTGAATCAGCTAAAGAATCATATAACGAGTCATCCATAGTCGGAACAGTCTGATCTATCCCCATCTGTCCCAGAACGCGCGAAGCACAATACCAGGTGCAATGTGTAAGGCCCAACAGGTAAACCTGAGTATGGCGGAAGTTAACTTGAATAAACCGGTTGATATCATACCAAGGTATGAACCACAACACCTCGTCTGGACCTAGTTCAATTAACCATGAAGTCCACGCATCAACAGACGGGTAACGGGTGTGTGATCAAGATCTTCTGCATACGGTACTGAACAGGGTTATAAGGCAATGAAGTAGGAGCAGCAACCACTTGGAGGTGGTCCTTTAACCAAACCTGAGTAATGGATCCTTTCTATTAGTAATGGATCTTTTCTATTACAAAGGAATGAATCAAAACAAAGAATAGGGAAAAGAAGAGAGGAGAAGTACCTGGAGAATAATCGGGGAAACCGTCCAGTCCTCGAAGCCTAAAGCAGCTTTGTCAAGGCTCCTGATAGTTTCTGCTAGCACAATGCCACCAATGCAACCCATGTCCTCCATTTGTCGAATCATAGGACAAAATCGCAGATCTCCGAAGCCTGGATCCTTGTTAAACAAGAAACCAGATAATAAGCAGAATACAAAGGCTCGCATCCTAAGCCTCATCCGGTCTGGGTCATCCGAACGGACCTCTGAAAATTCATCAATCAGGGGGCATCAGAAGAATCGCCTTCTGGTCGTCAACAATCATGGTCTTAGCTTGTGGCCGGCTGAATTGAAATAAATTTTCAAATGACCGAACATACCCAACTTTAACCTCATGCCTGACTAAAGGGCATTAGGGTCACACCCTATGATAGCACAAAACTCCTCGAAAAGAGGGCACATCTCTTCCATCATAGCTCCGAACCAGAAAACGTGGGCCTCAGGTTCCCAGAGTCTGATACAGGCCCATAAAAAGTTCCAGTCGATCACTACCCCCCTAAGGGTAATGATAGGAGAGAGGCCATACCTCTTCAAGTTTTGATCTTTTCGACTTTGGAGAGACTCTTAGTCCAGCTGTGCATGCTATGGTTGTAAAAAGGATTCATGTTTTTTGAAAAGAAAGGAAGGAAGAAAAGAGAGAGAAAAGAGAAGAAACGAGTTGGAAACTGCTTTTCTGGCGCGAATTTCGAGAAAGAATAATTGAAATCTGAAAAAAAAGGCCAAAAAGCAAGTTTTTATAGGAAAAAACGCCGCCGCCGATGACGGCGGCCACCGCAAAAAAAAAATATTTAAAATTTTATATATATATATTTTCAGTACTTATAAAATTCTATTTCACGGGCCGAAATGAAATCCTATTTTCTTTCAAATTTGATAATCATGCATACATATAAGATTTTCAGTACAAACCAAGTGCAGGTACAGTCAAAGTTCAGTACAGAGAAAAAAATAACTAATAACCATAATAATAAACTCCATTTTGTTTCATGCAATACATATATTTCAAATACTAACAATCCGTGCGCAAGGTAACAAAAACACAAACTCAGCACAAAGATACAGTACACGCACAGCCGGTCAAAGTTTAGTACAGTAGTCAGACAAGAAAGAAAGAAAGAAGAACAGAAAAATCCGGCAATCATGGCTTCAGCGACGGGGCCTCTGCCTTCTCGGATCATTGTAAGCCTCCCGAGTCCAGGACGAAGACATTTCCTGTTGCATCCCAAGCATCAATTCCATCATCTGATTGATCAATCCAACAGGAACCTATAAAAAAAAAAATGCAAATGAACGTCAAATCTCTTTATGAATCGTTTTTGTGAGAGATTTAGCAGTTTTTACTTACCTCAGTAATGTCCTCAGAAGGCAGAGCCAAGCGATCCACATTTCCCAGCGAGACCTCTCGAAAGGCTAAAGCCTCCCGAAAAGCCAGAGTGCCGTCAGAAGTATTGTCGGAAATGCTGTATGGAAGACGTAGGTTGGCCATGCCTGGATGAAGCGGCCCGGTAGCCTCTGAAATGGCCCGGGGAGCCCTGGAAGGACCTGCCGAGCGGCTAGGCCCAGCCCGAGATGGACCCTCAACTGGAGTGGAAGAAGAGGGATCGGTCGTAGGCCTCCTCCTTGGAGTCCTACTCGAGGGACCCGAAGCCCGAGAAGAATTGGTGTCAAGCGGCTGGGAAGGTAGCGGGCGGATGCTGGGAAGGTGCTGATCTCTGAAAACTATCAAGCCGAGACCCAATGGGCTGCATCAAAATGATTCTGCAGAACTCGTCATAATCTCCCCCCAGGATGAACTCCACATGTGGAACACCCTTAGTATGGGCATCGGTAAGCGTCATCTGCCTACCCACTTGCATGTCCTCAGGAGGGGAGTAAGGGACAGAACGACAGCCTCTTATCTGAAGGTCTACTCTCTTGCCAAAGTAATATCGTCTCAGGACGGGGTGCGACCAGGATCACCCTCCGCCGAGACAAGTCATCTGATCGCTGGAAATGAGGATCAACCTGGATCCAGCTCTGTAGGCGAATGGCCATCGCCCCCACTTCAACCTAAAAAAATAAATAAAAAAAAAAGATGCAAATATGTTGATAAATCTTTTTTATTCAACGTATTCCAGAATTACTGAACACATACCTGCGTCGGGCTACATGTATCAAAAAAGGTTCTCAGGTCTTTTAGCGAGTGCTTATGCCGACTGGTATGAAGGTTTGTTCGGTACCATCTCCAAGCCAACGGTACCAGCCCCCAGCCCTAATCCGAGATCAGCATGAATCTGCTCTGGGCGAGTGAAAGGAAAGTACTCAAATGCCCAAGTCTGCAAAAAAGAGGAAACAAGAGTCCAAAGAGGTCAAAGAAAACAGAAAAATACAGAATGTTCTTCACATTACCTCCCAAAAGTAGTAGGTCCCGCTAAGTTTACAGTGGCTCTGACTCAGATCACACATGTCATCATACATGCGGCTCAGAATAGCGTTGGCCCAGTCGTACTCCGTAAGATGGGCTAGGTTTTCTAAACTCTTCAAGATAGAAGGATTAAACTTCTCCTTCCTGTTGGACCAGAAGGTCGAAGCAAAGCAACAAGGTGAACCTGGCAACCTGAGTAGCCGTCAGCTCTCCCCACCTGTGTCTAGCATAAATGCCGGGAGCTTGGAGATATAGCTAGCGCCTAGAAACACTCAAAGCTGGAGTAGCGAAGCCTGGCCCGACAATCCGAGGCAGGTCTGTACCAATTAATTCCACCATCCGATTAGGGGAAAACTCTGTCCTCCAGTCATCATATAATTCGATCGTCCGAATACCGAAAGGGATTCCGGTAATCACAGAAAAATCCACAGGGGTCATTGTCATCCGAAAGGGATTCCGGTAATCACAGAAAAATCCACCGGGGTCATTTCATCTCGCCCCAAGAAAAATGAAAAGTGTTAGTAGTATCCCACCATCTCTCGGCCAAAGCACCCAGCAGCTCCTTGTGGCTAGTTCGGCCGGCATCAAATTGCCTCAGGTAACCCAGACGGGACGGATAGATGATTGCCCCGACCGGGTGGCTCGGATCCAATATCTCGATCGGAATTTCGGACATAGAGGTCTCAGCCACATCCAATCTAATGTGAGGATCCTAAAGGTAAAGCAATATAAGAATTGTTCCTTGGTTCTTTACTAAGGATAATATCTTAGCACGCATACTAATAAGACAAACTGAAAAAAAAAAAAAAAATCACTTTCAGGCCATCCAATTCGGCCACAGAGGCCCAAAGATTTCCAATTCGGCCACAGAGGCCCAAAGATTTCCAATTTGGTCACGAAGGCCCAAAAGTTCAAGTTTTGGCCACAGAGGCCCAAAAATTCACATTTTGGCTCCTAAAGCCCAAAAAAAAAAATTTTTTTTTTCTTTGAGAAGTTTTGGTCAGAGAGGCCAAAAAAAAAAAATAATAATAATAAAATAAATAATAAATAAAAAGAGGCGTACTGAGCGAAGATGCCTGTTTATGGAGGCGTGAGTGCTAGCGTCCGCCGTAAGATTGACGTCGTCTAGCGAGATCCCCAGAGACCCAGGTATTCCTCCACGCTCAGATTCAGGAAGGAAAATTTGAGAGAGTTCCTTAACTTAGAAAGTTTAGAATGAATGAAAATGAGTTTTTCAAGCTATTTATAAGCAAATAGCCAAGAGGCGGGTCTTCCCGACGCGTCCAATTTTCGCCTACAAAATTTGCGTTTCAGACAACCACCGACTCCCATAAATCATTTTTTATGGTCGACGGTGGGGGGCAACTATGAACACCCAAATTTTGAGGCTCAGAAAGCCTGTTTTCCCGGACTGCAAACAGTCCGGCCGGACCGTTTAAAAAAAAAGAAGACCAAGCGGCTGCTCATATTTAAAAAAAAAAAAAGCAAGTTAAAAGAAGCAGTTAAAATGTCCGGAAATGTCGCTGAGGGATTCGCGGAAATAGGTCCCAGAATATTTTTTTGGAGGTCCACGCCGCTGGAGTAGAAAAGGCAATCTACTACATTAGCAAGAAACTACTGCCTATAGAGGAGAAGTACAATCTGATAGAGAAAACGTGCATGGTGTGAATACTCAAATTTTGACATTGCTACAGTAAATTTGACTTTTCTATAGTAACTTCCTGGGCAAGGCCTGCCGCCCAGCGCGCGCGGGGCCTGTCACCCCGCGCGGGCGGGGCCTGGCCCCCCACCCCTCTGGGCGACACCTGCCGCCCAGCTTTGGCACTCCTGTCTGTTTTGATAGACGAAACCTTCTCTCTCTCACGCTCTTTGCATCCTTCTTTACCGCTTTTCGCATTTTAATTTAATTTTTATTGCATTTTTATTATGATATTTGACCACTAAAATTAAATAAAATAAAAAAAAAAAGAGAAGAATTTTGGAGCTTTAGAAGTTGAGAGATTTTGAGAGAGTTCCTTAGGTTAGAAAGTTTAGAATGAATGAAAATGAATTTTTTCAAGCTATTTATAAGCAAATAATCAAGAGATTTTGGTGCGCCTTGTCTGTTTTGATAGACGAATCCTTCTCCCTCTCACGCTCCTTGCGTTTTCTTTACCGCTTTTTGCATTTTAATTTAGTTTTTTGCATTTTTATTGTGATATTTGACCACTAAAATTAAATAAAATTAAAAATTAATTAATATACCTAAACAAGGAGCTTAATCTGGAGTTAAGAAGCGGTCGTCGATTAAACCAGGTATGTAAACAAAACTCTGCCTATTTAATTTTAGCATTTCATGCATATTTCTCTCCTACTCTTAATAATTCTACAATTGCATAAATGCATCCACGTCATCATTATTTTTGGTAAATAAACTGCCTTAATTAATTTGATTAAGCTTAACGCCCGATTAATTAATAATCGTGGCAGTTAAGCTTAAATCCGACAATATTAAATCCGCAATTTTATTTGGCTAAAAGAACCTAGTTAATTTTTAATAACTACGGTTCACTGCCTTATTTTCGAACAAATTCCGGCCCTTAAGTTCCAATTAATCATAGATTGTGACTAAAAAAGCCTAACATTTTTTGGCAAAAATGCCTACAAATCTAACCTTTTTCGGCTAAAAAAGTCGTAAACCGAACCATTTTTGGCGAAACGCCTTAAAATGCATCTTTTTCTCGACTAAAAGTCCGTGGAAATTGGAACCCTAAAACAACACATTTTGGCCAAAGGTCTTAAAATCAACCATTTTAGCGACAAATCGCTTAAATTAATCAATCTTTTGGCCAAAGGCCTTAAAATCAACCAGGCCTTAAAATCAACCATTTTAGCGACAAATCGCTTAAATTAATCAATCTTTTGGCCAAAGGCCTAAAATCAACCATTTTAGCGACAAATCGCGTAAAATCGACATTTTTGGCAAAATGCCTTAAAATGAATCAATTTTTGGCCAAAGGCCTTAAAATCAATCTTTTGAGCGACAAATCGTTTAAATGAACCATTTTGGCACAAATGCCTCAAAATCAACATTTTTGGGCATACAATCATGCACAAAGCATACAATCATGCACAAAGCATACAATCATGCACAAAGCGCACAATCATGCATAAAGCATACAATCATGCACAAAGCCAAGCATACACAAAAATCATGCATAAAGCAATACACACAAAACTGGCACAAAGCATACACAAAATCATGCACTAAAGCATACACCACCCATGCATTAAAGCATATCAATTCAAAGCCCTTCTAAAAGAGGCCTATCGAACTACTTGACTTGATCTCCATTCAAACGGAAGTAACCGTAGGCAACGTTCGGGATTTCCCCCGGGTGGCAAGTCAAAATCTATTCAAACATTTCATTAATCAGTCATTTTACCTTGCAAGCATTCATTCATCGGTTAGTTTATCGGATGACGTCTCGGGATCCATCTCGGTCGTAGATTGTGGCCTTAATCATTGGGATAATTTAATCTAGTAACTAGGTTAAATTAAAATTGAAGTCACTCAGGTTTTTTTTTAGTTTTAAACCCTAAAATTAATTAAACAAGGGTGGTCGACTCACACACATCACGTGTATTTCTTCTCATTCATCATATGCATCACATGCCCTATGACATTTTGGGGAAGGGGTTCTACAGTGAGTAAGACAACCAAAATACACGAAAACAATGGTGTATATTTGGGATCTCCCACACCAAGCTTGATATGGGTGTATCCCTCTACACTCTTCGTCGACACCTGTTCAACACATAACTGAGTTTTAACACCTCCACCCCATAAATTTGGCTAGGTACGATTTGCTTTCATTATGCTCCTCGTCCATTTCAAGAACATTTTGATTCCTTCTCTCCACGACGCCATTCTGTTGTGGGGAAAATGGTGCCGTGAGATGTCTCTTCACACCTTTTTCTTCGCAATATTTCTTGAATTCAGATGAATTAAATTCACCCCCACGATCTGTTCTGAAACACTTTAATCTTTTTACACTTTCAGATTCGGCCAGCTTCTTGAATCTTTTGAAAGCTTCGAATGCTTCACCTTTCCACTTTAATAGAAAAATCCACATATAGCGTGAGTAATCATCAACTAAGAGCATAAAATATTTGTTGCCTCCTGGTGTTATTGGTGAAATCGGACCGCAGAGATCTCCATGTATCAACGCAAGCTGTTCCTCTGCTCTAAACGTTGCAGTATGTGGGAATGGCAATCTGTGTTGTTTTCCCACTACACAACCATCACACACCTAACCATCACACACCTGATTAGTTTGTGTAATCTCTGGCAGTCCCTCCACCATTCTCTGTTTTGACATCCTCATCAATGCTTGGAAATTCAGATGACCGCATCTCGCGTGCCATAGCCAATTCTGATCTGATATGCGAGTCATCAAACACACTCTCTCGGCAACCTGGAGCTTTGCAATAAACAATTTGTTAGGTTGTCTCTTCACCTTGATTGTGAGCCGATTTGAGTCATCATAAACCCTCAAGATTCCTCCTTCAATAATCACACGTCCGCCATTTTCATCGATTTGTCCTAGGCTGATGATATTGCTTTTCAATTTTGGTATATAATAAACATTTGTTAGTGTCAAGTGTTCTCCATTTTTGCATTGGAACACCACTGAACCTAACCCATGTATATTGATTATAGACCCATCACCAAATTTTACTTTACCACTAATTGACTGATCAATTTCAGAAAAGCAATTTACATCACCTGTCATGTGGTTACTGGCTCCAGTATCGAGATACCAATCGGCTTCCTTCATAACACTTCCTCCTGTTGCTGCTACATATACTTCCCCTTCATTGACTTCACAGGTTTCGATCATCAACAAGGAAGGTTCTTCAATATAAATTTCTCCTTGTGAAATGTTCAGCTCGCAAGTTTCAATTAATAAAAGGGACGGTTCTATCTCATCTTTTTCTGTCAAATTAGCTTGTTCATCTCTCTCATTTGACACGCATTCTGATGCAAAATGTCCCATTTTGCCACAGCTGTAACATTTAATTTTTGATTTTTTGAATTTCTTCTTTTGTGATTTTGACTCATCGTCGCCGCCTCGGCTTGACTCACCGTTGTGTCTTCCTCTGCCACGACCGCGTCCTCCGCGTCCTCTGCCTCTACCACCTCTTGTATCGGCAGAAGCTTTCTTGTTCTTTTTTGCCTCCTCCCTTGCCTTCCACTCGGCTCTCGTGAGAAGAAGTGTTTCTTCAGACTTACCACCACAGCTGAGTAGACGTTCTTCATGGGCTTTTAGTGAACCTATATTTTAGTGAACCTATCACCTCCTCAACTGAATTTGGGTTGATAAGTTCAACTAAACTCTTTCTATGGTGGATACGATCTGGTAGGAACTTGGATGAGACTGATCTAACAATTTTTTCACTAACCTTTTCATCCTCTACAGTATTTCCAAGGCTCCTTAATTTGTTGACAATAATTGTAAGCTTTCCTGAGAAATCATAACATTCTCGAGTCGCCGCTCATTCTCAACGCTTCGAACTCTCTCCATAACGTCTGAGTTCGTACCTCTTTAACCTTGTCAGCCCCCTGGTTCATCGTTTTCAGCATGTTCCATGCTTCCTTTGCAGTCTTCTTAGCACCCAGTTGAAGCAAGGTATCTTCTCCTATACCTTGGTAAATGGCAACCAACGCCATCCTGTCTCTGCGTTTATCAACTGGCCCTGGTGACTCAACTGCATCCCACACACCATGAGCCATCATGAAGACCTCCATCTTTATAGCCCATGTTGCGTAGTTACTTTTCGTCAGCATAGGATATTTCAACGTTACTGAACTTTCTTTCTCAGGGAACAAGGCGCCTTCAACTGTAGAGGTGTTTCCATCATTTGAAGCTTCTTCACTTTGTTCTCTCTCTATTTCTGTGTGAGACATTGTGTTGTGTAGGCCTTCTGATACCAAATGTTGGAAATAGAGCAAGTGGAAGACCTACTTAAGATAAACAAAATAGAACTCTTACTGCTGCACTTAAATTCTGCAGATAGAGTACACCCTTTTTAGAGGAAAACTTGATTCTATTTTTATTTACTTGATTCTATTTTTTATTTGAATGATTTGATGAAAACCTCTAATTTAACTCTCCTCTTTATAGTCCTGTAGGGGAGTTTGTTTATACAGCTGTAGAGGGAGTTTGTTACAGCAAAATCAGCTACTATTATGCTAAAAAATAGCTACAAAGTGGACTGCTTCTGTTCCACGTTTTATTAGCCACTACTCCTACTTTCTAGCAAAAACTCAGTCAACAAAAACAAAATAACAGCAGCAATTTAAATTTAGTCAGCAAGTTTATAACGATAACATCCTCATAAACATTCGACAAACTAGAGAGAGCAAAGATTATCGTTCCATTAAGAAAAATCAATGAAGAACTCCTTAATTTAATCAAGGGTCCAAGTGAATTTTTGCATGTTGACAGAAGAAATGGGTTGGGATAGCTTAGTAAGTTTGAAGTTAGGGTGGTGCTGGAGGTTACCATTGTATGATTTCCAATGAATTTTTGGAGGACCTCCACCTAACCCCCTGGTAGAGTTGCCCATTCCCATCTATAGTTAGTACTTTTTAAAGAGGGTGGGAAGAAATATTTTGGTTTTGGGAAAAGAAAAAGAAGAAAAAATCTTCTAAAATAAATAAATTATTTTTTCTTCAGTACCATTTTGCATACTCACTTTATTTACTTGTTGTTTATTTGCATAAATATAAAACAAGAAAAGACCAAAATATATACTTTCATGTAGTAGTGCTTTAGATTAATACTGATAAGAGAAAAGAAAAGAAAAAGGAAATAATAAAAATATATAGGCCAAGGAACCTAGGCGAGCGCATGAGCTCAGCCTAGGTGATCGCCTGGCTTGAGGACCATGCGTGCCTAAGCGCTAACCGCGCCTTTGCGTTCCTCATACACAGGTGCTCGCCTATCCCCTCGCAAGACCATAACATAGGCGCTCGTATAGGTTTCCCTCCTTTCTTTATATTGCATGTGCCGCTTTTTCTCTTCTCTCTCGCAACTCTCTCTCTCAAGCAAACAGCTCCGCCCACTCTCACTCACTCTCGAGCGACCACTGAGCAGCACCACCTCATCTGTCTTGCCTTTCTCGCTGATCGCAACACCACTCTAGTGCCTCTCTCTCTCTCGTTTTTGATCTCTATACCACTAACTTCTCTCTCTCTTTGCTTTTGCCCCATCGATTTTCTTCTCCACCGCCACCGACAGGTAACAATCACCTATTCTTTTATTTTTATTTCTTTTTAATTTGATCCTTTTTCGTATATTTGCAATTTTAGTTGAATAAATTTTCATTTTCCATTCCTTTCTTTCTGTGAATTGTTTGCACACAAATAAAAATATAGCCAACAAATATTTTGGGTGCAAAAATGGTCCGAACCAAAAATCTTATTCCTGAAGCTCAAAACAGCAAGACACCCAAAAATGACGGAAGTCCACTACAAATGAAGCCAAAACCTCTTCACGGGGTAAAGGGAAAGCTACCGCTTGATCGCCTCCTTGATGAAGAGGCATGTTATACCATCTCGATACCTAGATTTGAATGATTTGAATTAGATTAATATGCATGGGCCTGTTACTGCTATGTTTAGAAGTATGGGATGAGACACATTTTTGGCTTAAAGCTACCCGACTTACTAGGAGTTGACTTTAGAATTTCTTAGCTCTTCCATTTTGAGTATACAAAGCAACCTGATGGAAAAATATGGTTTAGAATTTTAGGACGAGATATTGGAATATGCTTTGGTCAATTTAATAAATTATTAGGACTACCCAAAGCACCTAATGAACCATGTGTGGTACTATCAGATTTTGACACTGAAGATATTTGGCAGAAGATATTTGGCAGAGTTTGACTTTTGGGGCCCTTGCTTATAAAAAATTGTGAGGCAAAATTCTCATTCATTAATAGATTTAGCCTTAGGATTTTTCGCCAACTGTTGGGACATACATTGTTAGCTAGAGGAAAGAGTCCAGAATCAAATTCTAATACCGATCTTTTCATCCTGCATTGCTTTACACACAGACAGCAGATTAATATGGGACCCCTTATTTGTGAGCATATTGTCACCGCCCTATTTGATAACTGGCTGTGATAGCAATTGGTGTTCTAGTGATATCTTTAGCGATAGGACTGACTGAGTTAGATATCATGGATCCATATCCACCTATTGAGGGTAATACTACGCTGGATAGTGGGACTTGAAAATAGATGGGTATGATTCAATGGCGGGGAGCAAGATATGAGTTTATTGATAGATTATGTCGAGTTTTACCAGTCCCTGAGGATGGACATCAACTTCAGAGCCCTAGAGGAGGAGGAGAGAATGATATAGAGGACCCTGGTAGAGCAGATATTTCTCCTGCAATAGCATAGATCACAGAGCGACTCGACCGCCTAGAGTCTGGTTAGACTAATATTTTACGAGCCCTCAAGAGTCAGGGAAAGCTGCAGATGGAGATTTATCGACTGTTTCGACAACCCCATCCTACGCCTACCAGTACACCTCTGATATTCTTTCCTCCACAAACCCACCATCAACTTGCACCACTTGATGCTTAGGACTATTTTCTGCACATTTTTGATGCTTAGGACTATTTTCTGCACATTTTCATTTTCTTTATATATCGTACTATTTATTTTTATTTGCATGTTTACAAGTTATTTCTATTTCGTGTCATGCTTTTATGACTAACATAATACTTTTATATACAAGGAATATTTTTATTTAGTCCTTTTAGTTGCTCTTACACCTAATTCAGAAATATTTTTTACGATCAATATTTGACACCATCAGTTATGATTTTCTCTCACCCTTATTTATTCTTTGATTAAAGACATTGGGGATAATGTCTGATTTAAGCATGGGGAGGCAATCATAAAATTAGAATTTTCAAAAATTAAAAAATTTTCAAAAAAATTTTCGCTTAATATTTGTTATTTTTGCTGAAGAATATTATGAAAAAAATCTTTCTTTTCAATAAATCAAGTAAATTAATTATTTTAAAGATAGCACTCAAAATTTGATTTCTATTTCGAAAGAAGAAATAAATTTTATTTCAGTAATTAACTCTGAAAAATGTTGATTATACATCATTATTTTTCTTGTGGTTAATTCTAAAGAATTGGTTGTAATAAGTCAGTTAGCTAGTAGGAAAATTTTCACTCATTTAGATTCTAGAACCTTCTTTAAAACTCTTTGAGGCAAAATAGGAAAGAATTTTGTGTATCCTTAAGAAAATGATTTAGGCATTCTTTGAATAAGCTACAATCAAGGACTATTAAAATTTTTCCTACCTTGTGAACATTAATCCCTTGATAAGCCCCTTTGAGCCTTAAAAATCTGAATTCTTTCTGAGAAAACTCAAAAAGATAAATCACCAAGCCAAAAAGCCTTTTATCTACCCTCCCTATGTGAAGTATATTTTTTGGTTAAAAATAAAAACTGAAAATAACAGGAATTCGAGATTTTTGATGAAGAAAATTGATTCCCTGAAGATATCCAAAAAACCAAAGGGAAATTCAAAGAAAAAGAAAAGAAAGAAGAAAAAAGAAGAAAAAGAAGAACTCAAGTTCCCAAAAACAATAAGGGAATAAGAAAAAAGAAAGAAAATTCTAGGAAAATATATTGAAGAGGAAAAGTGAGAAAATGTGATTGAAAAGGAAAGAAGAACGGTCCAGAATATTTTTAACTAGAAATATCAATCACATATTACTTGAGCTTAAAAAAAAATCTATTTTAGTAACCTCAATTTTTCTCGGAGCCCCATTACAACCCTGGAAAAAGACCTGTTGCTTCTAATTGATGTACAAATTCTTAATTAGTGAAAAAGGGTTCTTAAGGAAAGGCTTATAAAATCTAAAAAGGAGTTTTCACCTAAAATCCTATTTCCTATGAACTAACTACTCTTTATGGCCATTCTTTATTTTTTCTGCAATATTATTAATATCAACATGTAGGAGTTGATTATTTAATGAATTTTTATCCTTCTTAGGAATTGAACTTAACATATTGAGTTCTTGAATTTAATATTAATTTGTAGGATTTAAAGAAAAAGAAAAGAATAGAGCTAAATTGCTTAAGGATAAGTAACAGTTTAAGCATTGGGGAATTGGATAAGATGCAAATACTTATATGTTTTTATCCCAAAATCCCCCTAAATTAACTAATAAAATAGCTATATTTGTGCACTTACGTTAGAAAATTTTTAGAATACAGTTTTATGTAGGGAGGAACCTCAGAAATTAAAAAAGATGTATTCTTCATAAAATCTGTGGAAATATTAGCAAAATGACCTGAAAAAGCCCAATTTGAGAGCTAATATTACTAATATTACAAGCTATTTCACAAGCCCAAATTGAGGTTTTGAGGTTAATCTACGGAGAAAAGAAGCCCTTACACTGAACCTAGAAAGAGAAAAGCCCAAGTCCAACAGAATGTGAACTTAGGCTATCGCCTAAGACATGGAAAAAAGGCAAAATGAACTTAGGCTTTCGCCTAAGCCAAGGAAGAGATGCTAGGAGACTACCTAAGTTCACTAGCGATCTCCTAAGGCCCAATCCATCATCAGGTGATCTCCTATGTGCAATTCATCCTCCAGGCGATCTCCTATGGCCAAGATGCTACCCAAGCGATCTCATACAAGCACCAGGCAACCTCCTATGGATGAAACACTACTCCAAACGGTATCCTATGGATGTTAGACGATTCCATATGTACAAAAGACAAATCAAGCGATCGCATACACTAGTTCCAAGGCTAAAAGTCCCCATTCATTGAACTACAGCTCATGCTTAGATGTAATCTGATTGGATGCAGCCCAGTTGCCCCACTTGCCAAATTGTGCGGACAAGAGTAGCCTCCAAGCATCTGAGTTCTATAAATAATAGCGTAAATCAATAGAGAAAGAGACTGGTTAGCTAAAAAAAATAGAATATAGTGTGAACCCCTTCCCCCAAATGTCATCCCCAAATGTCATCAGGCCATGGTGATGCATATGAAAGAATGAGAGAAATGCGTGAGTGTGTGAGTCGCCACCTTGTTTAATTATTTTAGGGTAAACTAGGAAAAAAACCTGAATGACTCCATTTTTAATTAACCTAGTTACTAGATTAATTATCCCAATGATTAAGGCACAATCTACGAAATCGAGGTGGATCCCGAGACTATGTCATGCTGATAAACTAACCGATGAATGAGTGTTTTGCAAGGGTGAATGATGGATCAATGAAATGTTTAAGTGATTTCGACTTGCCACCCGGGGTGAAATCCCGAACGTGCCTACGTACTTCCATTTGAATGGAAGATCAAAGTCAACAACGTAGTTCGATAGGCCTTCTTTGAAGGGGCTTTTTGAAATTGGGTATGTTTATGCATGAGTGTGTATGCTCTTGGTGCAAAGATTTGGTATGCTTTGTGCATTTTGTGTTTTGCTTTGTGCATGATTTTGGTATGCTGTGTGCATTTTTGTGTGCATGCTTTGTGGGCTTTGAAGGTGTATGCTTAATGCATGAGTGTGTATGCTTTGTGCATGAGTGTGTATGCTTTGTGCATGAGTGCGTATGCTTTGTGCATGAGTGCGTATGCTTTGTGCATAAGTGTGTATGCTTTGTGCATAAGTGCGTATGCTTTGTGCATTTTGTTTAGGTATTCTGCCAAAGATTGATTGATTTTTAGGCATGTTGCCAAAAATGTTGATTTTAATGGCTTTTAGCCAAAATGATTTTTGATTTAGGCAATTGTTGCCAAAAATGTTGATTTTAGGCGATTTTCGCCAAAATGGTTGATTTTAAGGCCTTTGGCCAAAATGAGTTGATTTATTGATTAATTTTTAGGCATGTTGCCAAAAATGTTGATTTTAATGGCTTTTAGCCAAAATGATTTGATTTAGGCAATTGTTGCCAAAAATGTTGATTTTAGGTGATTTTCGCCAAAATGGTTGATTTTAAGGCCTTCGGCCAAAAATTGGTTCATTTTAAGGCATTTTGCCAAAAGATTGATTTTAAGTGATTTGTCGTTAAAATGGTTGATTTTAGGCCTTTGGCCAAAAGGTGTTGTTTTAGACAATTAGTTTGCCAAAATGTACGATTTAGGCTTTAATGCCACGTGGCCAAAAGGTATATTTTAGCTTTAATGCCAGCGATTATTCCAATTATCGTGCGTTCGATTGATTAAACTGTAGGCAATTTGTTGCCAAAACGCGATTGATTAAGGCTTTTAGCCACAATTATTGATTAATTGGACCTTTAGGCGAAGTGTTCGAAACAAAGGCAATCACACCGTAGTTATTGATTAACTAGGCATTTTGACCAATATTGTCGGATTTAAACTTTTAATACCACGATTATTAATTAACCGGGCATTTAAGTTTAATCGTTATTTAATCGAGACAGTTTTATTTGCAGAAAATAATGACGTGGATGCATTTATGCAATTGTAGAATTATTAGGAGTAGAAGAGAAATATGCATGAAGTGCTAAAATTAAATAGGCAGAGTTTTGTTTGATTTAATCGACGACCGCTTCTTAATTCCAGATTTAGCTCCTCGCGTAGGAAATATTAATTAGTTTGAATTTGTTTAATTTTTAATGGCCAAATAACATAACATAAACATAAAAATTGAATTAAAAATGCATAAAAGCGATAAAAGAATCGCAAAAGCGTGAGGGAGAAGGAGAGGGAGAAAGGATTCGTCCGTCAAAAACAGACAAGGTGTGATCCAAAATTAGACTTAAAATGGCCTATTTATAGGCCATTTTCGGTCCAGGGCGCAGGTGCCGCCTTGGCTCGCGGCAGTGCCGCCCAAGAGGCTGGGCGGCAGCGTGCCGCCATGCTGGGCGGCAGTTGCCGCCTGGTCACGAGGCGGCAGGTGCCGCCCAGTCGGTGGGGCTGCAGGTGCCGCCATGGCTGGGCGGCTGCTCGCCGCCCAGGCGGTATGGGCGCAGGAGCCGCCGTGTCCGCGCGGCCGGCGCCGCCTAGCTGGTGGTGGCCCCTGTCTCGCTCCGGGCAGCGGTTTTTGGAGTTTTTCCGACCTCAAAATCATTCCGGGACCGGTTCTTGCGATCCTTCGTGAAATTCCGGACGTTTCAAGTACCATATTGCATATTTCCAGTAAAATGGCTCCGGTCCGGCCGGACTGTTTGCCTACAGTTGCTGCAGCAAAGTCAAAGGTGACTTAGAAAAGTCAAATTTAAAGCTAGCTCAAACTAATTGGCATGGCACTGTAGCAGTGTGTTTTCCTCCATTTAAAGAGTTTCACATGCCACCAACAACATGAGAAGCCTCAAAATTTGAGTATTCACATATAGTTTATTACTCTATAAATATTTAGCGTAGTAGTTTCGTGTTTGTAATCTCACAGGTCGGGAGAGGAAGGTTGTGCAATAGAGTCTCAAACTCAACAGAAGCCATACCTGATCCATCATTGTCCTCTGTTATCATCTGTTATCTTTATGTTCTTTGTTTTGTTATTGTTTTTATAAAGAAACAACCTTTCTGTAACTCTATTATTTTTCTCTCAATAAAAGATATGGATTGCTGTTCTTTGTTTTGTTATTGTTTTTATAAAGAAACAACCTTTCTGTAACTCTATTATTTTTCTCTCAATAAAAGATATGGATTGCTTTTTGGTTGTTTACATTGTTTTATCCAAAATGGGTGAGTAAACCAGCCATTCTGGGGATGGATTAATATCTATTACCTCTGGAATGCTGAGTGGCTTTATTAAAAATTGAATCATCTATAATGTGATATAGATTTCTAGTTCAATGTATGCAAGACAAATTCTTGTAAAATAAAGCTGGATCCCTTTATTTACTTGACATTAGGTAGGCGAGCGAAGGATCGAAAGATAAAGTTCAAGCATTTGAACCACATAAATTGAGAATTGGTTTTATATCTAGAAATAGAATAAAACCAGTGTTAAAAGGGGGAAGCTCATTACATATGCAACGTACGAAAAGGCGTCATACGATTGTTATAGTTAACTACCTCGAAAGAGGAGATAACTAACGAGAGCACTCCGGCCTTCAGAAAGTATATCACCTGGCTTACTTCACTGCACCCACTTCCGAATGGTAATGGATCAATCCATCACCAGAATACTTTCTTATTTATAAACTCAAAAGGAAAAAATATATATTTTTAATTACTAACTTCTAACTTCTAACTACTAACCTCTAACTACTAACTGCTAACTTTTATTTTATGTTATTTAATTTCTACTCTTTACTTATTGCACTTTAATTTCTTGCAATTTACTTTATTGCACTTTTATTTTTTCGCATTTTACTTTTACTCATCTTTACTTTATTTAAATTATAGCCATTTATTTTTCTGCTATTTAAATTTTTGTTATTTTATTATTTTTAATTTACGCATAACTCACCCCTCTTATTGGTTCTGCTTGATAATTAAGTATTCAAATATTCTAGTACTCAATCCTTCCAACCCTTGTGGATACAATATTTTATATACTACTTATACGACCCATTAATATTTGCGATATAATCTCACGAGACTTTATTAATCTTTGCGGGCGCATGTCGGTTACTGTGATTAAATTCGTAGAGATCTATTATTGTGTTTAAAATCATGTTTGGATATGTTGCTATGGTTGAAATCAAAAATAGATAAAGGTGTGGAACCCTAAATTTTTGGAACCCTAGTTCGATTAAAATCTAGTTTTATTCTTAAACATTTATTGTTGTGATTAAATCTATCTTTTTATGATTTAATTGGTGATGCACTATGTTAGTTTTAACCAAACCAGTAACAATAAATAAAAAAAAATTTTGTGGGTGTTGCTGTCTCTAGAAACCAAATTTGCCCTAATCGGTAAACTAGTGTAAAAATTGCAAATGCTATTTGATTGAGCTAAAATTTTTTAGAGGTATCGAAAATGACCCACTGATCAAAACTTACCACTAATGCCATGACGTCCATCGTTTTTCAGCCATTCGAGGTCTTTTAGATGAATTTTCGGGCATTTTTCTATTTTGTTCAATCTTTCAGGTTTCTTTTTAATTCTAAAATATTTTTCTTTTATACAATTCTTTTGGAAATGCTTATTTTAAATTACTAAGTATCCATCAGAGACATAAAATTAGAAAGTATATATATACTTTTTCAAGTGGGTGCAGGTATTGAGCTTATCCCATAGTCTCTATTACTAGTTGTATGTGAAGTAACTTTGTTTTAATTCCACATCGGATTAGCTGTGTTATAAGTTCACTACGTATAGCTTTCTAGTGTTTTGTCCATATTGATTTATTCTCTATTTGAATATTTTCATTAACGGGCAATGGAACGAGATTAGGTAATAGAATACACTTAACTATAATTAATAGTAATGTCTCTCCATCTGAGTTGTTATTTATTGTAGGACTAAAATTGTTCTTTCATATATTTCATTATTTGATTAACATTTACAATGAGTAGCAATATTTTCCTTTGAGATTTACTATTCTTGATTGTTGGCATAATCCTTGCTGAGTTTTAATACAAGTGCAATTATATGATTCTATAATTATATGTGATAATGCAATTGTGGTTTTAAATTCAGTCTTACTATGTTATCAATATACTGTTGTGATGTTGATTTTATGAAAGTCTTCCTTGAACCCACTTACCACCATTCTCAATCAAAATAAGCTAAAGGGTCCTAATTATATTGAGTGGAAGAGGAACCTAGACATTATGCTAACTATTGAGGAAGATAAGTTTATGCTTACTGAGGTCTTAAGAAACATGCTTATGGTGCTTCCGAAGAGGAACAGAAACCATACAAAAGGTGTATTAAGCTGATGAGATGACGTGGTGTTACATTCTGGCATCTTTATCAAATGTATTGCAACATCAGCATTAGTCTATGGAATCTTCCTATGATATCCTAGAAAGCCTTAAGCAGATGTTCGGAGATCAGACTCAGGCAACTAAACAAATTGCTATGCAAGCTCTGTTGACAGCTAAGATGGCTGAGGGGTCTCCAATTAGGGATCATGTTCTGAGAATGATTGGTCCTTTGAATGAACTAGAGATCCTAAGTGCTGAGATCGATAGGAATCGCAGGTGGAGATGGTGCTGTAGACACTGCCTGAAAGTTTTCAGCATTTTTGCTTTAATTATAACATGAATCATTTGGATTTTTCTTTGGCAGAATTATTGAATGAGTTGTAGGCTACAGAAACTATCTTGAAATCGCCTTCTCAAGTTGTTGTGCTTAATACTGAAAAAAAGTTCTGCTTCTAGCCATAAAAAGGTTTAGAAATAGAAAAAGGTGCAGAAACTTGAGCCGACAACAGCTACTGTAGTTATTGGTGTTGGGGTTACAAAGCCTAAGGGCATGTGTTTCCACTACAAGTAGGCAGGACACTAGAAGTAGCAATGTCCAACTTATTTAGCCAAGTAGAAAACACAAGGTAAGTCTTCTTTTCATTTACTGGTAATAAACATGTTGGGTGATGTGACATCCCGACCCGGTAAAGCGGGTAAAGCAAAGCTCCTGGCTAGCTTCTAGGATGGCAGGCTAGTCAAGGTAGTGGAATGCGGGACACAGGAATGAATCGAATCATATATCGAAAAGGGGGAAACTAATCATTAGAGGTGCCTTTTGGTGGAATGGCTGGATGTGGGAGAGTTGGAAGAACTCCAGGGTTAAGCGTGCTCGCTTAAACAGAAATCTCAAGTGGGTACTCTGGGAAGTTTGCCCATTTCACATGCGGACCAAAACCATGCGGGTAGGGCGGCGTGCGTGGGACACACTAAGGTGGTACGGTGCGTCCAGGGACTACACCAAAGTGGACAATCCTTCTGATGAGTTAGTAGTCAGTGCCGATTGGCAGGGCTAGCTAGGAGGTAGTGGAAATGCGGGACACCGGATAAACGAATCATATATCGAAAAAGGATTGAAAAACTTAATCATTAGAGCGCCTTTTTTGGTGGAATGCTGGAGAGTTGAAGAACTCCAGGGTTAAGCGTGCTTCGCTTTAACGAAATTCTTGGATAGGTGACCTTCTGGGAATTTCCCATTTCACCTGCGGGACAAAACCGTGGAGTGTAGGGCGTGCAGGGGACTTACACTTGCCGTGTAGGGCGTCCGTGGACTACCCAAAGTGGACAATTCCTCGGTGATTAGAGTTCGTGCGAGTCAATGGATTTTCCTCTTTTATAAATTCCTTTGCTTTGCATGTGCCTTTGCTTAGAGTGATAGTGAGAGATTGCTTCCTCTAATTGCAACAAGAATTCTAGGTAAACTTATCAACTTGTTGTGGCGTTTATCTAATTCTTAAAATTCTCGATTATTAGTGTTTCTATTTCTTTATAAACGTAGGGTGCCATAGAGGCGAATTTCATCTTGATCTTTGATCTGATCCACTTAATTAGGGATTCTAGGAATCCATTTCCTACGGGTTCCGTATCAAGTGCCATTGATGTGACATCCGACCCGGCAAAGCGATCCTAAGAAGGCGGGTAGAGCGAAGCTCCTAGCTAGCTTCTAGGATGGCAGGCTAGCTAGGGTAGTGGAATCCGGGACACGGGAATGAATCGATCATTATATCGTAAAAGGGAGAAAAACTATCATTAGAGCGAAACTAATCATTAGAGGCGCCTTTTGGTGTAATGGCTGGAGAGTTGGAAGAACTCCAGGGTTAAGCGTGCTCGCTTAACAGAAATCTCAGGATGCGTGACCTCCTGGGAAGTTTCCCATTTCACCTGCTGGACAAAATCGTGCGGGTCTTGCCATCTTGTATAGGCGATTTGGCTTGATCCAAAGTGGACAATTCCTCTGGTGATTAGAGTCGGGCGTGACAGTTGACTGTCACGCCCGACTCTAATCACCAGAGGAATTATCCGCTTTGGCCACGGGGTTGTGCCCCGGCCTAATCCGGCCAACACAAACACCCGCCTTCACGGTTTTGTCCCGCAAGTGAAATGGGAACTTCCCAAAAGACCTCCCTGTGACATCCTGACCCGGCAAAGCGATCCTAAGAGGGCGGGTAGAGCAAAGCTCCTGGCTAGCTTCTAGGATAGCAGGCTAGCCAGGGTAGTGGAATGCAGGACACAAGAATGAATCGAATCATATATCGAAAAGGGGGAAACTAATCATTAGAGGCACCTTTTTGTGAATGGCTGGTAGAGTGGTAAACCAAGGGTTAAGCGTTGTGCTCGCTTAATAGAAATCTCGGATGGGTGACCTCCTGGGAAGTTCCCATTTCAACCTGGCGGGACAAACCTTACGGACCTCTCCACTCACTTTGTAGGGACCCGGACAATTCCTTCGTGGTGATTAGAGTCGGGGTGAAAGGTGATACAATTCCTCTGGTGATTAGAGTCGGGGGGTGACAGGTGATGTTGTCTACATTCCAATGGTGTGTAGACCCAGGAACCACTAATCATATCTGCAATTCTTTGCAGGGGTTCAGGTAATGTGTCGGCTAAGTGAAGGAGAGGTTAGCATCTTCCTAGGAGATGGAACTGAAGTTGCAGTTTTAACTATAGAAAATATTTGTCTTAGTTTTGGGAATAATAAGACCTTAATTTTAAAGGATGTTTTTATGAACCTTCAATTAGAAGGAATTTAATTTCTATTTCTTGTTTGGGAAAGAATGGATATTCGGTTTGTTTTAATGAATTCTTTGATTATTCAGTATCTTGTGATGAGACTATTGTTACTAAATTTTGAAAACAAAATATCTGTTGTGGTATATTAATAGATGGCCTTTATATTCTAAGTATTATTCTTGAACTACAACTAAATTGTGAATTACATAACATAGATAATCTGCCACATAAGAGAAAACATCCTACTAAAATAAATAAAACATATCTTTGGTACTTAAGGCTTGGTCATATTAATCTGGATATGATTTCTAGGTTGGTCAATGATGGACCCCTGAGTTCATTGAAAGTGGAGGCACTACCAACCTGTGAATCCTGTGTGGAAGGTAAAATGACTAAGAGGCCTTTCCCTTTAAAAGGTAATAGAGCCAGTGAAGTATTAGCATTAATTCATTCTGATTTGTGTGGTTGAATGAATGTGGCTTAGAACTAATCCCAAATCCCTCTGATTTTTTTTTTTTTTTTACTTCTATCTGTCATAATTTGGAAACATTTTTTTGTGTTTTTTATTTGTTTTCTCTGATCTTTACTAAGCCTTCTTGTATTGATGACAAAAGGGCGGGAGACAAGGATATTTTTTTGATGGTTAAGTACTCTTGTAATATGTGGTAACTGTTAGTGCTTAAAAATCTTATTGCTTTACATCTTATTGCTTAGTATTTTCTAATCTATGTTATTTTGTGAGCTATATGTTTTACATGATGAACTGATTGGTTAGTTTTTAGATCTTAGATTCTTGTTCTAACTTATGCTCTGCAAGTTAGACTTAAGATTTCTGTTCTATTTCTAATGTCAGTTTTTATTCTATTCTTATTACTCTGATTATTAGAACTTAAAATTTTTCTTTCTATGTGTATGTTCTAATATCAGTTTCTAAAATTACTTTCTCTTCTAAGTCCCCATAGTTGCTTTACTACACTAACTCAGGAGGAGTTTTATACATGTTCTAAACATGCTTTATGATAGAACATATGTCATGTTTAGAACTTATATTTTATTGACATGCATAAATTTAAGGGGAGCACATGTTTTATGTTTGATAAATTTTATGTTTGATAAATTTATTGGTTTTGTCATCATCATCAAAAAGGGGGAGAATGTTGGCTCAAGGGTCAAATATTTATCTCGAGATTTTGATGATTAATGCAAAACAAATAAATTTAAATTATATTATTTGTGCTAATAATATTTTTATGCAGATTATATATGAAAGGTAATAAATAAACAAGGCAAACTCCTACAGATTCAAGGATCGTGAAGGCTATTGAAAACCTTAGTGGTTAGATTTTTACAATTCATTGTAAGATAGAGAGAACATTCATTTTATAAGCACAAAATTAATTTCATCTCTCTTTGTCAAAAGGATTTTTCAAAAATAACTCTTTAAAAATCAAAAGCTTTTTCGTTCCTTGATTATCTTACCTAAAATGGAAGAGAACTTATCTCAATCATTTTTGGTAATAAATATCTTAGAAAAAGCCTATTTTATTTTTTTTAAAAACTATCTTCATAAAGGTTCGAAATTTATTCACTTACCTAAATTAAAGAGACTTTGTCTCAAACGATTTTGGTAATAAGAATAAATCGTAATAAGAATAAATCGATAAGATATTTTATGTCTTCCATTTTCAGAAAACAACACTTTTCTAAACGAGATCCAAAATCTTTGATTTTTGGTCTTCTTACCTAAACGAAAGAGAATTCTTTCTCAAATCGTTTTGGTATCATCATTCTAGTTCGAAAAATATTTTCTCTCTATTCCTTTATTTAACAAATTTACTTACTTCTTAACAGGAAACGTTAGATTTTCTTTTATTCCATTTCTAACACAGAAATACTTGCACTCCAAAAGATTTGTAACAAAGATTTCCGTACTCTTCTAAAATGGAAAGTCAATATTCTGTTTGAAAAAACAGGGATTTCAAACTTTCTAAATACGTGGATTCTCATCCTCTCTTATAACGGCATTCTTTTTCTTTAAAAGACCGTGCGGGGAGAAAAGAGTTTTTCAACCCAGCCAAAATGTTCGTCACACTTGACTCCATATTTTTTATCTCGCATTTTTATCTTTATATTTTTTTATCTTAATACTTTACGTTTATCTTTAAAGAGAAAGAAAGTTTTATAACAACTTCTTTTAAACCGTTTTGTATTCTAAAATGATTTTTCTAATCTTAAATACTATTTTTTCCTATGTTTATATTTGCATTTCTGTCTGTCTATTTAGATTTTGTAAATCTTTGTAGACAGGTTTTCATTTTGATAAACTTTTGTGTATATAGCTTCGGTGAAAAGCTATTATGAAATAGGTTATCAAAAGAGCGACCTTCTCCGTGAGAGAGATTCTAATGTCTTGATTGAGTTTCTTTCTTGGTTCTCTGCCAAAAACAGAAAAGGGTTGAGATTAACTAGAATCTTTGGAAAATCTAGTGGGACATAAGGGTAGATCTAGGAGTTGATCTAATTGCCTTGTACTCGTTGGTTTGTCCTCTTACCCCTTGAAAGGAGCTAAATTGTTGAGGATATCAAGATGAAGGTTTGAGTCTTAGGGAGTGGATGTAGGCGAGTTTGTGCCGAACCACTATAAATCACTGTGTTGATCTTTTTATTTTCTGAAGTTCTGCTTTATACTATTTTATTATTTTACTCACACTTCTATTTATACTTTAGAAATGCTAAAGTTGTTAATGTTTTTGATGTTCTAATCTGAAATAAGTCTTATCTTTGCTGAACATTAGAACTTTAGACTTCTAGTCAGTGAATATACCAAGTTCTAAACGGTTCTTCTATTTACAGTATATTTCACTTCTTGGGTTTCTAATCAATTTTCTAAACTTGATCAAAACGTTGTGAAGCAGTTCAGATTTCGATAACTGTCTCTCACACAGTCTTTTTAAACTTTATGAGGAAGTTCTAATCACAATTGCTTTCCGTCATAAAGCAGTTTTTGATATTAGATAAGATATTATGAAGCAGTTCTAATCAATAACTGTACTTTGCAAAGTCTTTCTATTTCCTGCATAAAGCATTGTGAGGAAGTTCTAATCAGTAACTTATTCTCACAAGTGCATTACTTTTCTCACAAGTGCAATTACTTTTCCGCTCTATAAGAATCTAAATTTGTTTTTAAAGTAAATTTTGCATTACTTTTCCGCTGCTATAGAATTCTAAATTTGTTTTTAAAGTTAAATTTTTATTTTTAGAAAACCCAATTCACTCCCCCTCTTGGGTTGTGCCATACATATTCGGGACCCACAAATAGGACACTTTCCCCTCATTTTCAAGGACCTCTTGTTGCTTGATCGAGCACTTCTCAAGCATCAATGACTCTC
Organism: Jatropha curcas; assembly: GCF_014843425.1. The sequence continues at coordinate 3,163,358 of NW_023591102.1, forward strand.
ACTCTCCCTTGAACAATTCTAAGGCTATATAACTTGCTCTTCTTCCTTAGTTGAGTTTAAGGCCCAACTTGGTACTCGAGAGTCGATCTTTTCGACTCTCACTCACACTTTGATTTTCCACAGACCAAAGCTACTAGTTAATTAATTTATTATTAATTGATTTAAGAATTAATTAATAATCTGTTAATTAACAATATTATAAGTATTACACTAGGGGTCCTTGTGCCTGTCCTTTGCTTATTTGGAGGAAGACTCAACCTCTTTGGTCATTTTCCATCATGGAGCTTCGCAACCGCACGCTTGCACCACCTGACCTTTCGACCCCGCAACCTAAGTTATAAACACTTAAACTCAATCTTTGTCAATTATGCCTGATCTTTCTAGCACCTTATCAACTGCCAAGCCCGACCTGTCTGGCACATAACATGCTTTGAAGCCCGGTCCGTTCGGCAAAATCACAAAACTAGTTTTCAACCAAGCTTCGTCTGCCAGGCACACCCTTTAAAGCCCACTCCACCGAGTGACACCTTCAAAACCCTACCATCCTAATCGATGGTAGAACTTCGTGCACCCTGATCCTAATACAAACGAGGTACGACAGCATACCTACAGATTCCAACCTAGGTAGCCGGCCCCCGACCAAACTGACCGATCGGGATTTAGGGTAATGTGTTGCATGACCTAGAATCCTAGATGAACAAGGCTATAGTCGGACTTTCCTTTGAATTAAACATTTATTATTATTGTTATTGCTTTCAATGCACTATATTTTTTACATTGCCATGCATTATTAGTATGCTCATGCATCGATAAACTGGCATTCATGCAAAATAATATTTTGATTTCTCAATTAAGTATCCAAACCGTTGATTCATTTCGAAAGAAGCTGAAAACTTAGTCCTCAAACCCAATGATTCGAGGCTAGTGTATTTTATCCAGAAAGGCAACTGAAAATGGAGTCCATCATGGGGTTTTTTCCTTAATCTTTTCCCCGAAAACAAAAAGAAATTAAGATGGTGACTCTATCACACCATACACCTGTCAAAGTGCTCCAAAGAGCCAACCCGACATCACTTAAGCACTAAACCGAGCCACAATCTAACTAATCAATCTAAACATCTAATCAACCAACCAAAAGGAACCATAAGGAGTTCCTTCCAGTTTCCATGACGAACCGACCAATGGGCCCGATCGGATCAAAGGACTCCATCATTTAGACATCCTTTCCCTTGGTGCTCAGTTGGGGACGCATAGAAGAATATTCAAAATTGGTGTTGATTTCTTTTGCTCAAAAGGTATTTGTGAGTCCATAACTTAGATTTATGTTTTGTGTCCCTCTTTAGTTTGCCTTTATATTATGCATATGCTATTTATATGGCTTTCATTGCGTGATTTTTCCATCACATATAAATGTCATTATCAAGTGAGCCATATAGATAGGTTGTAACCACATCCATTAAATGCATTTCAAGTTTTTGATGCACTATTAAACTGATAAGGTACCGAAAAGTAATTGCATCCATAACAGGAGAATACGTTTCTTCATAATCAATATCAGGTCTTTATGAAAATCCTTGTGCCACATGGTGCACCTTGTACCTTGTAATTTGATTATGCTCATTTCGTTTTTGCAAAACACCTATTTGTATCCGATCGGTTTAACACCCTTTGGTGTTTGGACTACTGGTCCAAAAACTTCACGTTTAGCAAGTGAATTTAATTCAGATTGAATTGCATCTTTCCATTCTGGCTAATCATGCCTTTGTTGACATTCTTTAAAAGATTGGGGCTTAATATCTTCATTATTTTTCACAACATCAAGTGCAACCTTATAAGCAAAACCATCATCAATTACAATTGTCACTCAATTTAGATTTCATGTATTGACAAAACATATTGATTTTTCCTCATTTTCTTGATGTTCATGTAAATGATTTTCTTCAGGAATATCATCATGAGCAATAATTTCTTGATCCATTTCATTTGATTTTTTAATAGTGCTACTAGGATTATTTGATGTTTTCTTCCTTCTAGGATTTTTATCTTTAGAACCCAATGGTCTACCATGCTTTTGGCGTACATTAGATTCATTAACAATAGCACCAGTGGATGGTCTTGCAAGGACATCAATTCGAACTGGAACATTAGCAGCTGAAATATATTATTTGATTATTTGTTTCAAAATCAGTAAATGTGTCTGGCATTTGATTTGCTATTCTTTGTAAATTAATGATCTTTTCAACTTCTTGCTCACATATAGCTGCACGAGGATTAAGATGATATGAAGATGAAGCTTTCTATTCAAGTTCCCTTTTTATTTCCTTTTTCTCTCCTCCCCTAATTCTGAAAAATTGTTTTATCAAATTGACAGTCAACAAAAGGAGCTGCAAATAAATCTCCTATCAATGGTTCAAGGTAATGAATAATAGAGGGCGATTCATAGCCAACATATATTCCTAACCTTCTTTGAGGATCCATTTTGGTACGTTTTGGTGATGCTAGTGGCATATATATAGCACATCCAAAAATTCTTAAATGAGAAATATTCGGTTCATGACCACAAGCCAATTGTAGTGGGGTGAATTGATGATAATTTGTTGGCCTAAGACAAATAAGTGCTGCTGCATGAAGAATATCATGGCCCCAAATAGAAGTTGGTAATCTTGTTCTCATAAGCAATGGTCTTGCTATAAATTGGAGACATTTAATGAATGACTCTGCTAGGCCATTTTGTGTATGAACATGTGCTACATGATGTTCAATAATTATTCCAATTGATAAACAATATTCATTAAAAGTACGAGATGAGAATTTTGCGACATTATCATGGCAAATAGATTTAATTTGATGATCTAGAAACTCAGCCCATAATCGAATTATTTGTGCAAGTAATCTCGCAAATGTCATGCTGTGAGATGATAATAAGCATACATGTGACCATCTTGAAGATGCATCTATTAGGACCATAAAATATCTAAATTGTCCACTAGGTGAATTTATAGGTCCACAAATATCCCCTTGGATAAGTTCTAAAATGCAAGTGATTCATTTCCACCCTTGGTTGGTGATGGTCTAGTGATTAATTTTCCTTGATAACAAGTAGCACAAGAAAAATCATCATTTGTAAGAATCTTCTAGTTCTTTAAAGGATGACCATATGAATTATTAATTATTCTTCTCATCATTATGGATCCAGGATGTCCTAATCGATTATGCTAAAGTATAAAAATGTTTGGATCAGTAAACTTCTGGTCTACAATAGAATGTGTCTCAATTGTACTAATTTTTGTATAGTACAAGCTAGAGGATAAAATTGGTATTTTTTTTCCCATACACATTTCTTTCTTGAGACATTACCAGTAATGCAAAGATATTTAACATTTATTTCATTTAGGCATGGCCACGGTTCTGGAACCACTGCTTCCGGTTTCGGATCAGAACCGAAAATTTCCAGTTCCGGTTCCAGTTTGGAACCGAACGGTTCCGATTCCGGTTTTGGTTCCTTAACAGTTCCAAAACCTACGGTTACGGTCGGTTCTCGAACCGATTTTTCGGCGAATCGCATAATTTTAAATTTTAAATTTTGAAAATCGATTTTCAAAATGTTTTGGTTCCTTAAAGGTTCCAAAACCTTACCTTTTACGGGTTTACGGTCGTTCTCGAACCGATTTTTCGGCGAATCGCATAATTTTAAAATTTTTAATATTTTGAAAATCGATTTTCAAAATTTAAAAATTTGTGAAATTTATTTCTAAAAAAAAATACACTTAAAAAATTAAAAATGCTTCAATTAAATTTTTTTTTTTTGGTTGAAAAGACTTGAACTTAATTATTTAAAAAAAAAAAGTTTTCCACTAAATTTATTTTTTGTTTAAAAAAGTTAGAACATAAATTTTTTTTTCAAAAAAAAAAGGGCTTGAACTTAATTTTTTTTAAAAAAATTAAGTTACCTACATATCCTCTCGAGGTTTAGAGGAATCAAAGCCCACATAGTCTTACTTATCTTGTAGCAATTTCACCACTTTTACCTTATTCGTTATTTCCACTACCGGTTGATGTTCCCGTTGAGGACCCATCATAAAGATCATATAAATCTTCATTTTCTTTTAGATTTTCTTGTGCTCTTAGTTCAGTCTTGCTCAGTCTTGCTCCCAATCATCCACGCATGATTGTGTCTTCTAGTGAATCGGGTGTCATAAAAGAGATTTGTGTTTTCATCAAGTATGTTTTCCTTGACTAAAAAGCTTGGTTTCAACAGCAACAGTTTGGAGACCAAACTGCTTAAAACTTGTTTTGCAAATTAAAGAAAGTTGGAATGTACTTGGCGTGACAATTCCACTAATCTAATTTGAAAAATTATTATCTGCATAATCATCACAAACTCGAAGAAAGTGGTTAGCATAGATTATCAAATTCAGAAAAAGAACCAGGTTCCCTGTGGTCTTTTTTTGTCATTTGAAGTAAAATTGCATCAGCACACCTCAACACAACTTACCCTTGATGGAAATTATTGATTAATTGAATGAGAAGAATTAGGAAGTAGATGAACTAGGAAATTGAAACAAATTCACCATATAATTCTATAATATTTTGGTCTAACTTCATTGCAACTTCATGCAATACTACATTTATATTAACACTATCTTCTATATCAAGATTTAATAATTCATAATAAATAGTCAAATATTCACATAAAATATCAACTTTACATCTAGGATCAAATACAATAGCAACAAGATAAAAGAGTGGTATATTTTTAAAATAAGATAATCATTTTTTTTTTTCATTGGAAAAACACAATCTTTTAATATAAAATCATTTTCAAATTCTTGGAGTGCACTAACAACATTAATACACATAGGTAAAAATAAATGAGATGTGGGATAATAAACCCCACTAAATTTATAAGTAGCATCATTAAAAATTAAAATATCTAAAGCATTTTTTGACAATAATCCCAATTTTGTGGATATAAAATTAAATTTCTTCAACCATTATTAGTTAATAAAACATGCACAACAATTCTTTGTACGAAAAGGACTCGGTTAATAATTTATATGTTGAATTCCAACGAGTCCTAGGACATCCCTTTAGAAAATGTTTTGGTCTTTATTATTTTCCTTTACAAAATTTTAGCCCAACTTTTCATCCACTTGGGGGATGGTTTCCCCATAAATTAAGAAAAATAGCTTTTCTAATTGGAGAAAATATAAGATTCAAAAGAATTTTTAAACCATCTTGTATTACATAAATTCTATAACATGGCAAGCAATCTTATGTTGAAAAAAATTTTCCACAAATATTTGGTTCACAAATATTTTTAAAGTTTAATAATTTGATTTAGTGTTAGCAGAAGCATGCAGAAGCATTATCAAATGAAATTGAAAAAAATTTTTTTGTCAACTTATATTCATCTAAAATTGAAACAATTATTTTATAAATATTATTTGCAATATGTTTATCATCAAAAGCAAGAAATGCAATATGTTTATCATCAAAAGCATGCAATGCAATAATTCTTTTTTGAATTTTCCAATCATTATCAATCCAATTACATGTAATGCCCATATAAAAATGCATTTGTCAATGATCACTCCAAATATCACTACAAAAAAATGCCATTTTGCGATCGACAAATCAGTCGCAAAACGCAAGAAATCAGTCGCTAATCAAACTTAGCGACTGATCACAATCTGTCGCAAAAGTGCTCGTCGCAAAATATTTTGCGACCGATGAACTAATCGATCGCAAATTAGAGACCGAAAAATAAAAAATTCGGTCGCAAAATTTGGTCGTGTTTTCCTTTTGAAACACTGTCGCAAATTGGTCACAGAAACAGTCTGTCGCAATTATGAAATGTGGTTGCAAATCGGTTGATTTAAAGTTTATATTTTTGGTTGCAGTTCGGTCGCAAATTCGTCGCAAAATACAAAAAAAAATAAATATTATTATAAAACCATATTTTTTTGCACCTGTGAAAATTGGCATAATGCATATATACATAATATATATATATATACCTATATATATACTAATATTATACTATATATATATATATATATTTCACAAAAACGCAATCCAAAACAATATAAAAAATGTAATTGTTAAACATGTAGTTTAATGTACTGAACAAAATTTCAAAAACTAATTGGAAAGCTAAAAAGGTCTAAAATCAAAATCTAAAAAGGTCCAAAATCAAATCTACGCTGCTGCTCATCTGGAGGATCCGATGTCGGATCGCCGGGAGGAGTACCTGCTGGATGTGATGTAGCGCCAGGAGGGGTGACCAAAGTATCGTCTGCAGCATCGGGATCAGCAGCCGGTAGTGGCTGCTGCTGAGATGTCAAAACATTTCGGTCTGTAGCAGGTGCAGGATCAGGGGAAGAAGTACCAACACCGGGCTCACCGGACAGCCGCATCACATGCGCTCTAAGCTCTGCAATCTGTCTTTGCTGATCAGCAAGCTGAGCCCGTATATCAAACTCATCGGCACTGTGCTCAGGCTGTGTTCCCTGCGCTAGCTACGAAGCGGTGGAAATGCTGAGCCGCTGTTAAAAACTGTGATGCCTGCAGAACCGATGCCATATACCTTCCCTCTTCTCTCGCCCTTCTTGCCCCCTACAGCCTCGAGATAAAGTGCTACCTCATCAATTCGTGAATCAGCTTCAGATTCAGCCTGAGAAGAAACAAGACGCTCCCGAGCTATAGTATAGTTCTCCTGAAAACAACAAATTAATTAATCAAAGCAGTTGCAAGCTTTATTATATTGAACTTTGTACATCTTCGCAACGACTAGAGGTTAAATGTAAATATTCTTCATTGTTACTTACATTGACGCTCACCGCACGTTTGTCGACAAACGTATTAAGATCGTGGTCCTTCGTGTGAGTGTCTGTAAACACCTCAATCGGTGTGGGCTCATGACCAAATTTTTCAGCATGTAATGAATTTTTATGCATGATATATTAATATAGTGTCCTTTCATTAAACATTAGTTTCATATACTGTGACTAGTTGACTCAAGTTAATAATCGAGTTGTCTTTATAGTAGAATATTGATCTGCCTTGGTGTGTCGAGGAAGGTCACTGCTCCCATTATAGTCCTTCGAAGCGTAGCGCCTGTTTGGTTGCAAATATCTCCCGCGTTTTTCGCTTGAATGCAGGATCACTCCCAAGCCTTTTGCCAGCTCTCCCAATATCTCTTGAGGACACCGCAACTACTGCTTTCTTAACCGCTTTTTCGATCCTATAGGTGAAGTCAGCATATCGAATCAGCACTTACGCACTTCTCCCAAAAGCCACTTCAGCACTTTTAGCATAGCCGTAATTGCCTCTTCCCATACGAAATGCTTCTACAAAAAATGAAAAATAAAATTTCAATAAAACGAGGTATCTTGATGAATTATACACATTGAATGATGATATAACTTAAACCAAAGGGTACCTGAAACTCCTCCCAATAAAAGTCTCTCGCCTCTTGTGGTACGACATCCCATGTGTATCCTTCTTTATGCAGTCGTAGCTTGATTATCCTCATAATTTGCCTCGATGCTCAAGAGGATGGATATATGCTGAGAAAAAAAAACACAAGTGAAATATAATTAGACGAAAGCATCACAATCTGAACAAAACCAAGTACAGAGGAAAAAGTGAATAAGTACTTATTGTCCCGCTACCAAACTGAGGTTGTTACATGGATCTGATGAAGCTACAAAAGAAGTGAAAATGCATCAAATGTAGATAAATAATTAATATATAATTGAAATGACAGTAATGACATTTATGCAGTAATTGACATTTATGATTACCTTGTACAGTAGGTGCACTGTGCAGCTGGTGAGACTGTACTGGTCCAAAACTGGGTAGAAGAGGAATAAGGAATAGAAAAGAAGTGATCGGCGGCAGTACTGGCTGCTGAGCAGAGGATGAAGCCCAGACGGTACCGAAGAGAAGGAGGATAAGTCCCTCCTCGTCCACGGGTATACTGCGTCCCGTAGGCCACGACCTCCACGCAACCACTGAGGGACTGCGTTTATGAATCAAACGCTCTTGCCTCTAGCCATCCTGTTACTGCAGATATCAAACCTAAATTAAGTATGCTTATACAATTACTATGAATTGTTACGTGAACCATGTCGGTAAATAATGAGTAAAGAAAGTGAATAACATTGAAATTCTTCATTAATTAAATTTATATATTACATTATCAATTTGTAACAGCAATTTCATTTTTCATACACAATTGACGGTGCCGTAAATTATATGGGTGTGACAATGACAGGCCATGATGCAATATTGTTGTCTTGGATTGGCCAAACGCAGAAACCCATCAGTAACAAAGTCCCAATCTCACATTTCTACATATCAGCAAACAAACACTGGATGCATTGTTATCAAAATGTTTCCAGGCTTCAGAGTCTGACGGATGAGTCATCTATTACCATCCTTATATTCATGCAAAGCATGTCATCCTACATGTGTTCAGCTGTCGGCCTTAGATGCATATAACCTTTTGAAGGTGATTGAACAAGAGGCGGAAATCTAATACATCTTCTTGGAAAGCCTTCTGCTCTTTGTACTCTACCAGTCCCTTGGACCCCATCGTTGATATCTTGGAAGATTACCAAACTGGCATTTCTCTAGAATTCGAATCAAGGCCCCCAGATATATCCATACAATTATTACGATAATAAATCAATCTTTCCCGAGTAGTTCCAACCCCGAACTAATTTGTTTGTCCTGGTAAATAAATTTCCGGTAAAAATTATCAACCATTGAATGGCCTTTAGGCAACATTTCTTTTGCTAACTGCACAAAATCATCGTAACACCTTTCTGAAAAATGGTGTTCTACTTTCATGTGCAGTAATCATGCCACAACAGATAAAACTAAATGATTCTTGCATCCAGGCCACAATTCACTGTTAGTTGCACTTAGCATGTCAAACAATTATTGTGCTGCGTAGTTTGACGATTCCTCCATATTATCCCAATGACATTCTACTCTACTTGCATCGATTACCATGTCATTGCATTGATTACCATACTGAAATTGATAAGGCTGAAGGCCTTGACCTTCTAACTTACCGGAATAGAGTGGCTTGACCAATGAAAATCGAGGTTTACCATGATGTATCCATTCGCAAATTTAATCCTTAAAAATAATTCCTCAAATTTCCTTACTTAATATAACACCATAATTCACTATTCACTAATTATCTAAATTCTCCAAAAATAGTCATTACTTATTTTCTACCCATAAAAATCATGTATGCATACTCCAAAAATTTTAAATAAAATATGAAACATAGATAGTAATTTTTCTGGACCAAAATAATACTGACTCCCCGACCGGTGGTACTATTCACAGACCGTAAAACTATTATTTTAGACACAGAAAAATTAGGGCGTTACACTGTGTTTATAAATGGAAAATTATATGTAATTGCATTAGTCTAAATCATCCTTAAAATATGCCAAATGTAATGTTCAATTTACACTTATAACTATTTACACTTCTAACTTACTAAGGTTATTTCTATAATAAGGGTAACTATATATAATTGTAAACTGACTAAGTTCATTTATTCAATACTAAGGTTATATGTATTTCTATATATATATAAACTTACTATAATATCAGTAAGTGTACTATTCCACATATTCAATTTTTTTAAAAAAAAAATTTGGCAGCACTTAGGCACAACACAATCAAATCTCAAATAAAAACACACTTCAATAAACACTTCTATATCATACCAACATTCTCCAAGGGCAAAATGGCCACTACTAGGCCTCCAACATCTCACGCATGATTCATTTCATTACAAAAAAAAAAAAAAAGAAGAATGATGACAAAATACAACAATATAAACAAATAAAATGCAGTTATTTTATAATTACATAAAAAACAAATATGTTTAGTTTTGTCATTTATTTTAGTTTCTTCAATAATGTTTATTTGTCATTATTTTATTCGCAAGTAATGTTTAAGTTTCGGTCAATTTTTTTAGTTAGGCACAATTATATTTATTTACTTACACATATTTAATAGATTTTATTTCTTTCTTTCGAAGCATTAATAATAGATGTACACATATATTAATAGATTTATTTCTTTTTCGAACATTAATTAATAAGATGTAATTTTTAATTTTTCACTTTACTTTCACTAACGATACAAAAGGATGTTCTTCAACTTTAATTTTACTAAGAATTTGGAAAGTATTTAGAAATAAGTAGCAAATAACATGAGAATTTTTTATTATGTTTTTTTTATTATTTAGATATATTTCAATATTTAAAAAAAATCGGCAGAACTTCAACACAACAAAATCAAATCTCAAATCGAAACACACTTCAATAAACACTTCTATATCATACCAATATTCTGCAAAAGCAAAATAGCCACTACTAGGCCTCCAATGCAAAAGCATCATTCATTTCATAACAACAAAAAAAAAATATGAATAATAACAACAATAATAACAAATAAAATAAAATGGATTATTTCATAATTACAAAAAAACGAATAAGTTTATTTGTCATTTATTTTAGTTACACAATTATGTTTATTTGTCATTTATTTTAGTTACACAACTATATTTGTTTACTTACACATATATTAATTGATTTAGTTCTTTTTTTAACATTAATTAATAACACGCAATTTTTTATTTTTCAATCATTAATTCAACACCAACTAAAATTTTAAAATTGCATTACATAAAATTACATTGATTAAATTACATATATAATTTTGCCTAAATTATTAAAAATTCCAAATTATCATTACAATATCAAATTTTCTTTTTTCCAATTTTATCATTCTTTTCAATATTTTCTTTTCCATTTTATCATTTCTTTTCAATAAGAACACACAATTGCAGTAATACCAAATAACTCAAACACTACAACACTATAAGAAACTAAATAACAATTTATTTTGTCATTCAAGCTACAACAATAACAAAAGAAATAGAACAACATAAAAAAAAACGAAACGGAAAAAAAAAAAAAGTACAAACGTACCTGAAACTGACGACCGCGAACGACGAGGATAGAAGTTTTTCCAATTTTATCATTCTTTTCAATAAGACACACAATGCATAATACCAACTAAATCAAAACTACAACAACTAAAAAAACTAAATAACAATTTATTTTGTCATTCAACTACAACAATAACAAAAGAAATAGAACAACATAAAAAAAAACGAAAACGGAAAAAAAAAAAAATACAAACGTACCTGAACTGACGACCGCGAACGACGAGGAGAAGGGATCCTCAGGCGACCAGCATTGCAAGGGAGCGGAGAAGGAGGCATCAAGCAGTTGGGAGCGGCATGGCAACAGGCTGGGACGGCGCTGCGAACGGAGGAGGAGAAGAGAAGAGGAGAAGAAAGAAGAAGAAGAAAGAAGAAGGAGGGCGTCCGCTGGGTTTAAAGCCCTAAAATTTGCGATCGACCTATCGGTCGCAAATTTTATTAAAATCAGTCGCAATTTTTAACTCTACGACGTCGTTTTACTTTGCACCGAAATTGCGACCAATTTGCGACCCAAGAAGTCGGTTGCAAAGCATCAGTAGCAAATCGGTCGCAAATCCTTCCAAGAATTTGGTGCTGATTTTGAAGTGCGCAATGTTGCGATGGAATGATACCTAGTTGCAAATCGGTCGCAAAATCAGTCCCAAGTCCATCTTAAACTAGTCACAAAATGGAAAACAAACTGGCGAGAATTATTAGCGCTATCATTAGTGACTGCTTCAGTATCGGTCGCAAATCCATCTCAAAATCTGTCGTTGTTTGGTCGCAACTTGGTCGCAATGTATTCATGATCACAGTCATCACAATCGGTCGCAAATCGATCGCAAAATTACGACCGATTTGTGTCGGTCGCAATTATCGATCGCAAAACCGCGATTTTTTTGTAGTGTATCACAACAAATTGAAACACGAATTTTCATTTCAGAAAATAAAAGCTCTAACTCTTTTTTTCCTTTTTTATATAAAGAAATAATAGTTCGTTTTTACAGTATTTCTTGGCACACTTTTAGCTGAAGGATTTAAAGCTTTTTGACAATATTGATTAAAACATAATTTTTCACCAAAACTAAAAGATAAATGTTCCATAGAAATCATTTTTGCTAATTCTTCTTTTCGTTTTTTTTTTCAGAATATTGAAATAAAGACTTCGTATGTAGTATGACTTTTCACGTTGATTATATATGATATAACTAAAAGATAAATGTTCCATAGAAATCATTTTTGCTAATTCTTCTTTTCGTTTTTTTTTTCAGAATATTGAAATAAAGAAATGTTAGAAGAGGCGTACCCGAAAATTTGTGTTTGAGACTGATCAACTCTTATTTTTGTTGGATGTTTTGTCTCCAAATGCTTCCAAAATGATCCATAGCCGCCCGATTGTTTAAATTTATAAGATTTCACAATAATTGCAAATTACATCAAACGTTTTGTCACCTTTGAATTTTTTCGTGAAATGAATGGCGAATATGTTAGAACTTTGTCTTGCTCTTCAAAAAAATTGTGTACCTTGCTCTTGCTCTTTCTCTTCCTCTTGTTGTAATTGCTCATTATTAAATTCAGATTCTTGAGTTGGAATTGTGAATACTCAAATTTTGAGGCTCAAAAAGCATGTTTTTCCGGACTGCAAACAGTCCGGCCAGACCAGAGGCCGTTCGAAAAGTTCACCGAAAGTATGCCAATATGGTACTTGAAACGTTCGAAAAATTACGAGGATCGCAGAACTGGTCCCGAAATATTTATCGCAGAACTGGTCCCGGAATATTTTTTGGAGGTACGGAACTCCCGAAAAGGCCTTTGGAACGAGAAACTAGCAAGTCCACCGGCAACGGCGGCGGCGGCGGCGTCTGCCCTTCGCGGCGGCGGCGGCCGCCCTCCAGCCCGGGTTTTCCCTATAAATACACCCCGAATCAACAGTTTTACTCACTCAGTCTGTGTTGACGGACGCTCTCTTCTCCCCTACGCTCCTTGCGGTTCTTTAACTGCTTTTCTGCATTTAGTGTAGGCTTTTATTATTATGCTGTTGTGATTTTTGGTAAATTAATTAAATTAATTCTAATTAATATTCCCCAAATGAGGAGCTTAATCTGGAATTTTCAAGCTGAAGCTAAGAAGCGGCCGCCGATTAACTCAGAAATCAGGTACATAAACGAAACTCTGCCTATTTAATTTTAGCACTTCATGCATATTCTTCTTCTACTCCAATTCTGATTTAAACTGCTGCATAACTGCTGCATAAATGCATTCACGTCATCGATTTGGCAAATAAACTGCCTCAATTAAATATGATTAAGCTTAAATGCCCGGTTAATAAATAATCGTGGTGTTAAAGCCTAAATCCGACAATATTGGCTTAAGTATCTAGTCAATTAATGACTATGGTATAATTGCCTTTATTTCGAACAATACTGCTTAGGTCCAATTAATCAATAATTGTAGCTAAAAGTCTTAATCAATCACGTTTTTTGGCAACAAATTGTCTACAGTTTAATCAATCATATTTTGGCAACAAGTTGCCTAAATTACACATCAACTTTTGGTAAAATGCCTTGAATTAATCAATCTTTTGGCTAAAAGCCTTAAATCAATCATTTTGGCGACAATCGCCCAATCAACACTTTTGACAAACAGACAAACAAATTGCCTAATCACATCAACTTTTGGCAACAAAATTGCCTTAAATCAAATCTGTTTTGGCTAAAAGCCTTAAATCACACTTTTGGCAACAAAATTGCCTAAAACAACAAATCAATCAAACTTTGGCAAAATGCCTAAACAAAATGCAAACGAAGCATACACCACTCATGGCATTAAGCATAACCCATTTATCAAAGCCCTTTAAATAACAGGCCCTATCGAACTACGTTTGACTATTGATCTCCATTCAAACGAAAGTAACGTAGGCATGTTTTGGGATTTAACCCCGAAGCGGCAAGTCGAAATTACTTAAAACATTTCATTGGTCCAATTACCTTGCAAAGCATTCATTCATGCGTTTAGTTAATCAGCATGACATAGGTCCTCGGATCCACCTCGGGTTTCGTTAGATTGGTGCCTTAAACTTGGATAATTATTAATCTAGTAATTAGGTTAATTAAAATTGGAGTCAACTTAGGGTTTTTTCTTAGTTTACCCTAAAATAATTAAACAAGGTGGCCACTCACACATTCATGTGCATTTCTGCCCTTAGTCATATTCATTATATGCCTATTTTTGGGGGGAGGGGTTCACAAGAATTTCCATATTTTCATTTGGACATCCCCCAAAATTAAATCGGTTGGAGTGAAATCGAAGATGTCGTTTGTAGTGATAGATGAATATTGTGTTTCTCCAATCTTTCCCTTGCTCTTAGCAGAATTTGAGTTTCTTCCACTTGCCATTATATGAAAATAATATATAATTTGGAATAATTTGGAAAATTTGAACAAAAAAAATTAGAGAGAATAGATTAGAGATTCTAAAGTAGAGAATAATAATATAGAGTAAGAGTGTATAGAGAGAGTAGAAAATTTTTGTGTGAGGAAATTGCTAATGAATTGGAATGAGGTTAATTTTATAATAAATCCAAGAAAATCATTTTTCCTACAAATACCTTTGGAAACTAGGTCGTTATATCTAGGCCGTTTATAGTTGTTGGGAGAGGTAATTAGAAGATTTCATAAAAAATTAAAAAAAAAAGAAAAGCTGCTGACAGTTTGTAACGGCCAGAACCACAAGTTTCGAATCGGTTTCGAATCGACGGTTCAAGACCGGCCCGGAAAAACCGACGGTACATCCGGATTTCCGCGCGATTTTTACGAATTCCAAATATTAGAATCGTAAACCAACGTAACCTCGGTCTGAATTCCTAGTTCGGACGCAGTTCCTGATTCCGATTGGTTTTCGATTTCCAGTTCGGACCGGTTTCGAACCCACCCGATTCCCGTTTCTGGGACCGTCGTATGGCCATGCCTAATTTCATTTTATTGATCCTCAATATGGTATCCATATTCGGGCGAATATCAATAATATAGAGTAGAGTGTAGTAGAGAGAGTAGAAATTTTTGTGTGAGGAAATTGTAAATAGAATGGAATGAGGTATTTATAATAAATCCAAAAAATCATTTTTCTACAAATACCTTTGAAACTAGTCGTTATATAGCCGTTTATAGTTGTTGGGAGAGGTAATTAAGAGATTTCACTAAAAAATTAAAAAAAAAAAAAGGCTGCTGACAGTTTGTAACGGCCAGAACCACAAGTTCGATCGGTTCGAATCGACGGTTCAAACCGGCCGGAAAACCGACGGTACCATCCGGTTCCGACCGATTTTACGATTCCCAAAATATTAGAATCGTAACCAAACCGTATACCTCGGGTTCTGATTCTAGTTCGGACCAGTTCTGATTCCGATTGGTTTCGATTTCAGTTCGGACCGGTTTCGAACCACCGATTCCCGTTCTGGGAACCGTAGTATGGCCATGCCTAATTTCATTTATTGTCTCAATATGGTATCCATTTCGGCGAATATCTTTGAAACTCAATAAATTTCTTCGAGATTTAGAAGAAAACAATGCATTACGTACAACAAATTTTGTTTCCACAGATAGAAATATGGCGGCTCTTCTAGAGCCTTCAATTAAATTTGTACTACCTGATATTGTATTAATATTGGCTTTTTCCATAAGCAAATGAGAAAATTATTTTTATTTTTCAACATAGTATGCGTAGTTGCGCTGTCAATTAGACATATCTTCATCATTGAATTTTAATCCAAACAAAAATTTTGGAACATCCGTATTATCTTCAAAAGAAAGACGATGCACAATATATATGAGAAATATATAAAGTAAAATTACATATAAAATTTGACATAATAAAATAAAACATATAATATTATTTATATGACATGATAAAGAGTAAAATTTAAGAAATAACATGAAAATATTAAAAGAAAGCTAAACACACATAATAATATTGAATAATTAACTATCAATCTTATCACCAATCAAATGGTGAATCTTGCTATCAGGGTGTTCAAAAAAATTTGCCACATCCGGATTTGTTATATCAATCTTAACATCATCAGCATCTGAAACAAAATTTGTCTCTGCATTTTTGTCTTTCCTTTTTAATGAAGCTTGATAAAGATCGATTAAATGTTTTGGTGTACAACAGGTATGAGACCAATGCCCATTCGCACCAGACCTAAAGCAGAAGTCCTCTGAATTTTTATATGATATTGTTTCTTGTTTCTCATCTTTCTTTTTCCAATTTTGGTGGTGAGAATTTGATGAAGTACGGGTACGATCATTACGATTGTAATATATATTTCTTTCTCGACCACGATTATGGCCACAGCCACAGCCACAATTGAGACCATGACCTTTTCCATATGTAGTAAGCATAAACTCATGCGCTTTAGGGAATGGGGTAGTTTCATTCGGTCGACTTTCATGATTTTTCATTAAAAATTCATTATTTTGTTCAGCCACAAGAAGATATGAAATCAATTCAGAATATTTCTAAAAGCCTTTCTCTCGATATTGCTGATGCACGAGCAAATTTGAGGCATGAAAAGTGGAGAAAGTTTTTTCCGACATATCTTTATCAGTAATATTTTCTCCATAGAGTTTTAATTGAGAGGTTGTTCTAAACATAGCAAATTATCCTCACTAATTCATTTAAAATCTTGCAGCCTTAAGTGCATCCAATCATACCTTTCTTTTGAAAGAACAACCATTTTTTATGATCATACCTTTCTTTTAGATTATTCCACAGGACAAGAGGATCCTTAATATTTAGATATTCAACTTTCAATCCTTCATTGAGTTGGTGGCAAAGGAAAATCATTGCTTTGGCACGCTCTTGTTTCGATGCTTGATTTTCATTTTTAATGGTGTTTCTAAGACCCATTGCATCTAGGTGAATTTCAAAATTCAAAATCCATGACAGATAATTCATGCCCGAAATATCAAGGGCCACAAACTCAAGTTTTTGCAAGGTTTTCCATAGAGAAGAGAGAAGGAAGTAAATTTATTTTACCTTAAAGCTTTTTGAAATAGATGCGCAAAATGGTAGAGTCTTGTGCTGATAACGTGTTATAAAACCAAAATATTAATATGACAAATATTCGTAGAATAATAGTATGGAAAGAAAATTGAAAGAAGACAATAAAGAAAATTTCAGAAGAATTCATATTTCATTTCTATTCAAGTATATCTCTTTATATAAAGCGCCACTATTTATAGGCTCTAGATCATAAATATATTTATATGTTTCAAAAACATAATAGGATAATTAATATTCGTAACTATACAATTTAAGTGCTTTGGAAGTTACAGAATTTATGATATTGAATTGTACAATAAATTTTACCATAAAGGGCATAGCTTATGGAGAAGATATATAATTTCTTTAATAAACTTAATAAACATCCATTAAAGAATATAGCATTTATAACAATAATTATATTTTTATAAAGACTAATTTAATTCTTAACAGATGCAAAATTTAGATCTAAGAAAAAAAATATATTTAATTTATTATAATATTTTGGAGGGCAAATGTCACGCCCGCCTCTAACCTCCAGAGGAATTGTCTACTTTAGATCAAGCTAATTTCACCCTATATTGGATTGGCAAGACCCCCAAGTGAAATGGGGAACTTCCCATGTGGTCACCCATCCTAGGATTTCAGTTAGGCGAACACGCTTAATCCCAGAGTTCTTCCAACTCTCTAAGCCATTCCATCAAAAGGCACCTCTGATAATTAGTTTCGCCTTTTTTTATATATGATTTGATTCATTCTTGTGTCCTGCATTCCTTTACCCATAGCTAGTCTGCCATTCTAGATTCTAGCCATCTACCCACCCTCTTAGGATCACTTTGCTGGGTCGGGATGTTGTGAGCCCCCTTCCGAGCGCCATGGGAAAGATCCAGACAAGCCCATTAGTCGGTTCATCATAGAAACTGGAAGGAACTCCTTATGATTCCTTTTGGTTTGTTGATTAGTCAGATTATGGCTCGGTTTAGTGCTTATGTAATGTTAGGTTGGCTCTTTGGAGTGCTTTGATAAGTGTGTGATGTGATAAAGTCACCACCTTAATTTGTTTTTGTTTTCGGGAAAAAGATTTAAGGAAAAAACTCCATGTTGGACTCCATTTTCAGTTTGCCTTTAGGATAAAATGCATTAGCCTCGAATCATTGGGTTCGAGGACTAGATTTTCGGCTTCTTTCAAATGAATCAATGGTTTGGGTCATAATATAGAAATCAAAATCAGTGTTTTGCATGAACGTTAGTTTATCGATGCATGAACATACTCTAATGCATGGCAATATCAGAAATATAGTGCATTAAAAGTAAATAAAGGTGTGTAATTCAAAGGGAAGTCCGACTCTAGCCTCATTTATCGAGGATTCTAGGTCATGCAATACATTCCCCTAGTCCCGACTGGTCAGTTCGGTTGAGTGCCCGCTACTTAGGCTGAAATCCCTAGGTATGCCTTCATTGCTCATTTGTATAAGGATCAGGGTGCATGAAGTTCTACAATAGATTAGGATGGTAGGAATTTTGAAGGTGCCACTTCGGGAGTGGGCTTAAAGGGTTTGCTGGGTGGACCATGCTTAATTGACAAAGTTTGAGTTTAGTGGTTATACCCTAGTGCTTGTTATGCGGCCGGATCAAAGCTCCATGGTGTTAATCGACCAAAGAGGTCAAGTCTTTCTCCAAATAAGCTAAGGTAGGGCACGAGGACCAAGTTATAATCTTATTTTGTACTAATGTTAATTAAAGGATTATTAATTAATTTTTAAATTAATTAATAATAAATTAATTAACTAATAGCTTTAGTATAAAGAAGAGTAAAGTGTGAGTGAAAGTTGAAAGGATTGACTTTTGAATACCAAGTTGGGCCTTAAACTCTACTAAGGAAAAAGAGCAAGGTCAGACTATATTGCCTTAGAATCACAAAAGGGAGAATAAGAGTCATTGAAGCTTGAGAAACGCTCAATCAAGCAACAAAAGGTGCTTGAAATGAGGGGGGAAGTGCCATATTTCTAAGCCAAGGGGTGCAAAGTCAAGGCCACGTCAGTACCAAAGTCCCCTTTTTCGGTACCGAAGTGCACCTTTTCAGTACCGATTAGGGCCTTTAGTACATGCCATTTCGATACTGAAATTGGGGTGATCGGCATCGATCAGGGGCAAATTACTTCCTTGCCCTTACTCTTTGATTTAGGGTTTTTGAGCTTTCAGAGGTCCATTCAAGGCCCAAACAACATCTGATCGAGCTAATTCTTGCGTCGTTGGAACCATAGCAAAATTTCCTAAATTGCTAAAATCATGGTCAAAAGCTTGCCCCCTCCTAGGGATCAAAGCCGATCAAAGCTCGATCTAGCAAACTCCAATTTTAGTACTTTAGAAAGGAATTTTGGTTTGAGAACCATGCCTGACAACTTGTGGTAATGTCTGGAAAATCCTGTGTGAATCTCAACTGATTTTGAGAATATTTTTCTACGGCTGGTTCAATCCATATGATTTTTCGAGCCCTTTCTACAAGCATCTGTCAGATAAAAGGTAGGGCTACATTTGGGAATTTATCACGAACGTTTTGACGATAACCATGCATCATTTTGAATCTAGATGAGTCCCAAGAGCCCTGATCTTCTGGGTAAGGGTGAGGCTCGCCCACCCCTTTTCCTATAAATAGTGGAGGGATGAGTGCTAGCCCATTTGCTCCACACATTCTCCTTCTCTCTTTTGTCTTCATTTGTTCTTTCCTCTGCCCAAATTCTGTCAACATGAGTTCTCAAGTACCCTCATCCTCATAGTCTCCTGCTAACGATTCTAAGCGGAGCGTGAATGCATCCTATCCTTTGCTACTGACCAGGCAAGTTGAGTAGGAGCGGCGCCCACCGTCACCAATGAGGCCAGAGACTGGTCGTTGGGCATCTGTAACTGTGGTGCCGGACCTGCTATTCTAGGATATGCAGCGAGTGAGATACGTCACTCAGCACGGCATGGCCTCATACATCCTGACGGACGACATCCCTGACCACTAGCCAGTCTATCCTTAGGGCATGCCAGTATATATATACATACGCCCCCCCCCCCCCTTTTTTGCTGACTATGAAATTTTATGTACTTGGCAGCCTCCTCCAGGTTGGTGTGAGGGGACGATATTCCTGGTGGGTCAACTTAGTGGAGCGCTAACTGAGGCCCTAACTCGAGAGAACTTCCTGGAGGACTAGGTCTAAACACTATAGGATGACCTTAGACGACGCTGAGTTCCCGGGTTCCTACCTTTGTTCGTTTTTATTGCTTTTTAAGATAGGCCATAGATTTAGGTTTGAACAATCTTAGGGACTAACTTTATAGCGCTTTTGAGTTGATGCTGCTCTGATAGCAGCATCTTCTTTTGTACAGTCTTGGAATATACCATTTATGAAAATATCGGATTGTTACTTCTGTGAGTCTACTTCGCTTATTTCATCTGTCTGCAATGAATACTTGACTTTTTTATTCTACACTGATTGCCTGTTTTGTGTAAGTTTGCACTAAATGCCTATTCTAAGTGAGTTTGCATTGAATGCCTGATTTATGACTTTTCCTGAGTTTAGCACTGATCGCCTTGTTCATACTAAATTTACTCTGATAGCTTGCTTTGCACTGAACTGCCCATTTATTCTGTCTGATTTGAAAACTACACTAACTGCCTGGTTTGAAATTGATCTGATTTGAACCCGCACTGAATTGCACTAAGAATTGCACTGACTACCTGTTTCAAATTTGCACTAAATGCTTGATTTATGATTGTTTCTGATTTTGGCATTGATTACGCTATTTATACAGAATTTGCACTGACTGCTTGTTCTGAACTTGCACTGACTACTTGTTCTGAAGTTGCACTGACTGCCTGATTCTTGATTCGAATGACATCCATACTGAATTGCATTGGGATTTGCACTGGCTATCTGTTATGAACTTGCACTAAAAGGCGTTGTACCGCATGTTTTCTTGTGATTGCAGTAAATTGCCTGTTCCAATTCATTTTGACCCCCTCCTGAAAGTCATGGTTAGGTAAAATAGAATATTTGTGCATGATCCATGAGTGCCCTTCTTGATAATTTGGCTTAATTTTTGAGAGTTAGGGGATATGGGCCTAGTTTGCCAAAATCGATAGTTTTTGAAAGTTGTACCGACTTTTGAGTAAAACTCATTAATTTTGCGGCCTGAAAAACACCGGCTTTTGTGAAAAACGGTTGATTTTCTAAGAAAAAGACATTTTCGTTGTTCCGAAAAAGTTTTGGAGAAGGATTTCAGGGGGGACAATCGGTACCAACCGGAAAACCAGTAGTTCCATCCTGTTTCGACCAGCTTTTGGAACCGCCGGTTTGCGATTCCCAAAATGTTAGAACCGAAATGAACCGTATACCTCAAGTTTCGGTTTCGATTCCCACGGTTCCAGTTCGGATCGATTCCGGTTCCCACCGTTCTAGTTCCAATTCCGAACCACCGATTTCGATTCTGGGTACCGTAACATGGCCATGCCTACGCATAAGTGCTACTAAGATAAATGTTCTTGGTTTAGTATTTACAATTTAGTCCTTTGTTAAATTACAATTATGCTCTCCGTTTAGTAAATGTGATCTGTCAAATGTTTTCCCATAAATTTTTGGACATTTGTATTCTAATATGGGCTTGATCCTATGGAGGTCTAGACCAAATGCGAGCCCATAGAATGAATAGGCCCACTCAATGTGCAAAAGCACACCTACTATTAGGGCGATTCGGTTGGTGAATAAGGGTTTAAAAGTTTTTGGCGCGATCCAAAATTTAAATGAAGCATTAAATGGAAATAAATTCCGATATAGCCAATTCTTGGGTTTTCCATTTTTTCAGCCTATAATGAGAGTCTTTTACATTGTTCGCGCACTCTTCAATCTATCTATAATCAGAGCATATCTCTCTCTAGTTCTTTAGTCGACCCTAACTAAGATTAAAAGTTAGTTGTTGTTTCTTTGCTTTCTTTGGGGAATTGAGTCAATCTCCTAAAGAGGAGATTGTATATTAACCTTATCCATGTGAAAATAGAAACACTCTTTATAACCAATTATTAATTGATTACTTTCAGAATTATTGAAATAATCTTAAAATTATAAAAGCAATGTTATGCTTAAAATTCTCTCGAATGGATTCTATGTAACATTTTCACACTAAACATAAAGTTCACAGCTAACAACCTCAAAAGATGCCAAGTCATAAAAATATCCTTAAGAATACTTTAGTCTCAAATAGCTTCTGAATGAATTCCAACCTTTGTAAGGACATTTGAATCATTAAACTTACGCCAAATGTGAACATAAACTACAAATTCATAAAAATAACCAAAATACCGTTATAAGAAAAATATTTAAAAAATCTGAAATTTCACACGACTAAACGTGTCTCTATATATGACTAAAGAATACAATCACACCTATGTATCTCGTCCATAATTAAGAAAAAAATACATAAAACAGTACTAATGTATGCTAATAACTTAAATATGAGACAATTGTATCATCTCAGATTTAAAAGATCACATATACTATCTAATTAATCATAAATCATTACGTCTCAAATCTCATAATGTAATTAAATTATGTTCTAATTTGTGTAATTTAATTTGAGATTAATTGCACTTGATAATTTATAGATTTATATTGACCATTTTTTGTATTCAAATTTTTATTTTTTGAAAATAATTGTCACGACCCGGAACTATATGTCAAACCGACACTAGGGCTCATGTAAACTTAAAACCCCCGAAGACTGTAATAAGCCTAAACCACATAAATCAATCACACTAGACGAATACCTAAGAATAGTAAACCTATAATATTTTATGCATGGGTCTAATAACCACAATATTCCCGATCCAATTTCAACATCTCAAAGTAATTCGTAGTTCAGGCCTAGATATAATATACATCATTCATAATATGGCTAACTGGATCATATACATGCATAGATAAATAATTAATAGATATATATCTAATGTATGGCACACAACTTAAATATGAGACAATTGGTATCATCTCAGATTTAAAAGATCAACATATACTATTCTAATTAAATCATAATCATACGTCTCAAATCTCATAATGTATTAAATTATGTTTCTAATATTTGTGTAATTAATTTGAGATTAATTGCACTTGATAATTTATCAGTTTATATGACCATTTTTTGTATTCAAATTTTTAATTTTTGAAAAATAATTGTCACGCACCCGGAAACTATACTGTCAAGCCGACACTAGGGCTCATGTAAACTTAACACCCCCGCGAAAGACTGTAATAAGCCTAAACCACATAAATCAATCACACTAGATACGAAATACCTAAGAATAGTAAACCTATAATATTTTATGCATGGGTCCTAATAACCACAATTTCCCGAATCCATTTCAACATCTCAAAGTAATTCGTAGTTCAGGCTTAGATATAATATACATCATTCTATAATATGGCTAACTGGATCATATACATGCATAGATAAATAATTAATAGATATATATATATTATATATTGTATATATATATTAGTATATATAAGTCCTACAACTGCGGAGTTCAAAAATAAATAGGTATAGAAGAGTATTTATATATAAGTTACAGAATTTAAATATCTATGGAAATTAAAAATTACTATTATGACCCTGTGGAGAATAATCAAAGCTCTAGATGAACAACGGAGAACCTACTTCCTAAAATTGGTCAAACAAAAGAAAATTGAGTTTTGCAACTCAGTGAATAATAATAAATGGTGCATAATACACACCTGAAATGCTTCATAAAATACTAAAATGAACGCACAACCAATCAAGCATATGGCACAACCTCGGCACCTACAGATAATTACACCTTCACACAATCAAACAAGTGGAAATTGGTCAGTGATGTCACCGAAACCCTCGACGAGCCGTCCTCACACATGGCTCGTCCTCTCAAGACGTGTGCACCAGGAGCCGATCTCCTATACATGGTTGACCGATCTAATCCTCACTTGATCATCCCTCTCATTGTTTTTTTTTCATTCTCCCCATACATGGCTGACGGTACCGCAGACCGCCCTCACAAACCCATGGTGCCCACTTCATCTCAATCTCACATAAATAAGGCACAACAATATCACAATACAAATAATCAAACAATTCATTTAGTATAATGCATCAAATCAATAATTAATATGCAAACGTAAAAATAGAAATATGATGTAAATAAATATATAAATATAATCATATATTAATAATAATAAATATATAAATATAATTCATATATTAATAATAACATAATAATGCATCAAATCAATAATTAATATGCAAACGTAAAAATAGAAATATGATGTAAATAAATATATAAATATAATCATATATTAATAATAACATAGTAATATACAAATAAATGCTAAATTATCATTTATATATATTTTTTATAAAGTAAATAATATATAATTGCAAGTGATAATATACATTATTTATTATTACTCATAGTGATGGTAGTGTTGGAGGAGGGAAGAAGCGATAATACGGATTTTGACTTGTAGAAGCGATAGATGAATTCGGATGATCTTAGATAAAATATAAATGCAAAGGAAAGGACACAATTAAATAAAGAACTTTATCTTAAATAAAAGAGTTAAAGAACTATTGTAAATAAACCTATCTACTCAATCTTTAAAAATCACTAGCCTAGATTTTATTGAAATTTTAGCAACATTTCCTCTAAATATCAGATTACCTCCCTGTTAAGAATGTACAATAAAGCGATATAAACACGGCCCAATCCATGGGCAACCAATAACAAAAATTTCCCATCCTCCATTTTCCTCCTCAGTATCAACATCAATAACAATTTCACTTTTAATATCAATTCTAGTTAATCTTCAATTACACTTATAAATAATGACTGCATATTAGGAATTCATTCACACATAGAGTATACTCAAACATTTCCAATTACAATACAACTTCTTGTGATAACATTCAACCTTCAAGACCAAGCTTACAAATCATATTTAACTTGAGTATACGTATGGCATATCCAATTTGAGCGTAACATGTTTAAAATTTATTGTCCAGGATCTACATAATCCTAGTTAAGTTATAGTAGTTTAAGTTCTACTTACTTTCTAATACAAGGTCAAATTCTCGTTTGTTAGCAGTTGACAATTTAAGAAATTAGAAATCAATTTCTAAAACTAAATTCTAGACAATTCAGGACTAAAATGCTTACCTATTTCATTTCCATTTACAGATTCAGGATCGGCATGGCAAGGGGAGGCTTCTATGTCTTATGCCTCGTCGGAGTCTCACCAGACTGTCGTCAGACAACTGGGACAGCTGCCGTGCACGGTGGCCGGAGCTAGGTCCTTGCCCGGAATCCTCAAGTCTATGCATATAAATGTTCAAAATTTCGTAAGGATTCTTAATCTGCTATCAATTACTAGAACAAACAACTAATTCGAACTAAATTTCAAAATCTCCAATTCATTAAAACCTAGCTCTAGCAATAATAAATTCTCAAGGGAAAGCGAAAACCGACTAAAGAATACTGATTTAAAGAGGCTGGAGAGACGATTTAAACTCACCAAGTCAGATTATGTCGCCGGAAAAGCATTGAGGTCGCTGGAAGTCGAAGAAGAGGAAGCTGTCGAAGGAGGCAGCTTTGATTCGCGCCACTGGAGGTCTGTTTGGCGTGAAGGAAGGTAAGAATAGAGTTCAGTGACAAGAGAGGGGCATTCCTATACCAGTCTCACCGACTGGGACTCGTAGGTAGTCGGGAAAGCGCGCAGAGAGAGACAGCGGTGCTGGAGGGAAAAGGGGGCGTCGATTCGCATGAAGGAGAGCTCGGTCGGTTCAAAGGAGACTGGAATGCTGTCTAGCATCAAAAAGGGCTGATCGCCACCTTGTTCTCGCCGAACGGTGGCCGGGAACGGGAAAAGGGGAGGAGCGGGTTGGTTGTGTGCTGCGATCGCAGCTTCGCCGAAGAAGAGAGTGAAATGGAATGATTCGGTCCGATTCAAGTTTTAACTAAGTGATTTTGGTTCGATTTGAAGAAGATTATAGGCTTTTAGCGATTTCGGAATGGCTTTGGTTTGATATTTGGTTTGCTTTTCGGTTTATGGTCGGTTCTTTGGCTTAAATGGCGGTTTGATTTCCTCTATTTATTTTTTATAGAGTTTAAAATTTGAGTTATTATAATAAAATAATATTTTAAATTCTCAAATTTAAATTGAAAACTTCTAAATTTTATAAATCAAGTTATTTGGATAATAGATTTAAATTATTTTGAAATTTAATTTTCTGTTTTGAAAACCCTTGAATGAAGAAAAAGATTTAGTAGAGAAAATCACAGTTCAAATTAAAATCTAACCGACATTGACCCTTGAATGAAGAACATGTAATTGTTTTTTATCAATCAACACAATCATGAAAGAGATTCAAGAGAAGCATATGGGTCCTAAAGCAAAAGGCTCCATTTCCCATGGGAGTGGAACAATGACAATGCATAACGACTTCATGTCTAAGTATGTTATTCCGTGGACCATAATAAATGATTATCTATTAAATACTCGGTCACAAATAAATAGGACGCAATCCATCCTTGCGTTCACCAGAAGTGCTAATTGAATTAGAATTGAAATTATAATTGTATAAGGTGAAATTTGAATTAAAATTGAGTTTTAAATTTCATTTTGTTTGATTTACAAGTTCATTCTGATCATGTGATTAAATTGCAATACTAAAATTGAGATGGTATTGAAACAAATTCAATTGCAACTTCAATTTCTATCATATAGTATAATTAATTTGGTCCCATATAAGGGTTGTAGCATTTAAATGATATGTGCAATTACATTAGTCCTTATATGTAATAATTAGAATTAATATTATAATTGTAGATGAAATTGCAACGATCAGGCAAAATTTGAAATTGAGGTTTGAACTTCAATTCTTTTGAAATTAGAAGTTTATTGGAATTATATGATAAATTGCAGGTATTAACAATGATGTGGATTAATTTAAATTGTCCAATTCAAAATTTTAATTTATGGTATAATTAATTTTCTACTATTTAAGGGTTTTAGTATACAAATGATATGTGCAATTACCCCATACAAGTGGTAATTTAAATTAGATTGAAATCGTAATTGTAGGATAAAATTGCAAGTATAAGATGAAATTTAAATTAAAATTGAATTTTGAATCTCAATTTTGAACTTGTAATTATGTGATTAAATTATAAATATTGAAATTGATATGGTGTTAATAAAAGTTGAATTACGATTCCATTTTTTTTAAAATACAGTATAGTTAATTTGGTATCAGAATTGTACCAAGATATGGCCCAGTTGATTGAACTGCAAGTTCTGATTTATTAAAACGATATTTTAAAAATTTTAAAATATTAAACTTAAACCGACTCTTGAACTCTAATTTTTATCCGATTTCGATACTAATCGGTTGCGGTTCATCAAATGGTAATATTTATATGTCTTACATATAACTATATTTTGCCATGTTCACCAAGCAATAATCGCAATTTACAATGTCACTTTAGTGTGGTTCTTATTCTTACTCTAAAGGATAATATCGGTTATTATATATATTTCAAATTCTCATTTTCTAGCATACAATCTTTGACTATGATATTATTGGCATTTAACTTTGCAAAACAACTTATGATCTAAATCATAAGTGGTTTTGATCCGGATGATTATGATCCAAAAATATTTTCCATATGTATATTTAATTAACAATGAATATGAAAATGTATACCATATAAAAGCTATATATATCAATAAATATAATGCATAAATACCCAAAAAAAAAAAATAATCACATAAAAAGCAAACAAAAACTAGCAAAAGTTCAGTGGATTAAAATTTTATGAATATATTAAATACAAATAAATAAATAGATAAAACATAAAAATATTTTTTAAATAGACAATTAGTTATTAAATAAACGTAAAAGCAAAATGGATCTTGAGGAGTTAAGGCCCAGTTAAAATCCTGATTATCTAATATGCCAAAAATAAATTTGTAGCTGAAATTCCCACTTCCATTAATTGTTATTTGTTTTGGAAGGATTTAACTTATCCATTCAAATCCAACTTCTTCTATAGGCTTTTACTATTGTACAAACTTAACAATTTCTGTGTAAATACGGAACTTTATTCAAATGACACCTCTTCACTATAAAATTGATTACCGTTAAACTTATAAATTACCTTTTCTTTTATGTTTTTTTAAATAACTTTTATTTATCTTTGAAAGCACATGAACTTCAAATTTATGCTTCATTCAAAAAAAAAAAAAAAAAAAAAAAATTTATGCTTCTCAAAAAAAAAAAAAAAAAAATCAATGTAATACAATAATGCCATTGAGATTTGTATAAATACTAAAAATAAGATTATTTTTATAAATTAATATAATCTCATATGAAAAATATGTAAATCAATTTCACTTTAAGATAATTTTATTAAAAAAATGTGTAATACTGACAAAAATATTATGATTTAGTATTTTTAATAAAATATATATTAATAAATAAGAATATATATATATATATATATATATATAATATATTATATATATATATTATATATATTTATATATTTATAATTGAAGATATAAGTTACAAAGTTAATTGAAATTTTGAAATTATAGCAATTTTTTCATAAATCGAAAGCATTTGGCAATTATAAAAAAAAGGAGAATTATTATTCGTTGTTTTTATTAATTAATTTATTTTGAAGTAGGAACTGGTATCTTAAAAGTTTTGTTTTTACTTTTTAAAAGGTTCAAGTGATGCGTAAAATTAATATTTAAATAATCTAAATATAATACATGGAGAAAAGAAAATTATGTATGGGTATTGAAATTTTTAATTTATTTCTCTAATTTTATACCTCAAGTATTTTTGAATCTCAAAAATAATGATAACAAATGAATAAAACTGAATTTTTCTTTTAAAAAAATGAATATAACTTGTTTTAAAGGTAAAAGGTCATTTAAATATTTTTAAATCTATGACTTATATTTAAATAATGTTATCTAAGAATCACTACAAACTTCTGTATGGATAAAGAAAATCGAAAATCTCCATTATTTACAGTAGTTTCACCCTCTTTTATAAAAGGCAAAACCCTTGGTAAGGGGCTTCACGATGAATAGGCTACATTTAGTAAAGCTCTAATAACCAAATGCTTTTCTAACATGAACTAGAAATACATTGAATTTTGTTATGAAATAAATGGATGTCTTATACAGGCTAGAAGTTTGTATTCTTAATTATTGTGAATTCTATTTTTGTAATTTATGCAGGGCTCTATTAGGGTTCCACTTATGTAACTATATATATGTGGCTTCTCGTCAATAATAATAGCACTCTCATATTCTGAAACAACTCGAATTTTTATTTTCAAAGATTTTTCAATTAAATTTAATAAACCGACAGCCTGAAAATTTATTTCAATATTTTAATGCGAACACTTTATTTTAATATTTTAATGCGAACACTATGAGAAACTGAACCGAAAACCGATTGAAAAAGCCGAAAACCAATTGAAAATCAAAGATTTGGGTCGAACCGAATCGAATCGGTTCGACCCAAACCATCTAGAAAATTCCCTTTCTTTTTTTTATCTCCAGCACTGCACCTCTACTCCTCGCCCTCACCAGCGCCTCACCTCTACTCCACCGACACAGCCACCGCGCCGCCTCCTCCCTTCTTCTTCTTCTTCTTCTTCTTCTGCTTTCTTTCTTTCTTTCTTTCTTTCTTTCTTTCTTCTCCTTCCTTCTTCCCTGCGTCTGTCTGCGTGTGACTGGCGAGAGACAGCAGATCTGTCGCGTGCCACCTAGCCCTCGCGGGCCACCTCGCCGCCACTCCACGCCGCCAGTCGCACCGCCTCACTGCTCCTCCACGCGCCACTGCCAGTAGCTCCGCCCTCTGCCAGATTACGCAGCGCACGGCAGCAGCACAGTCTCCGCCTTGTCGCGCCACCACCGTGCCCTGCTGCTCCGCCACTGCTCCGCCACAACAGATCGTGCCTCTGCCGCCGCTCCAGCGTGCCTCCGACCACCAACAGCCACTGCTCTCCGATCCGGCACGCGTGAAAATCCCCGATCTAGCGAAATTTGACAAAAAAATTATATTTGGGGTAAAAAAATATTATATTGGGGTATAAATTAATTTAAATACATTTTAGTTAATTAATTTAATTTTATTAATGATAGTTAATTAAATTTAGTCATTTTAGTTAGTTTAATCTTAATAATTTTAGTTGATTAATTTAATTTTAGTAATATAAGTTAATGAACTTAATTGTATTATTTGTAGTTAATAAGTTTAGTTAAGTTAATGTTAGTAATGTTAGTTAATTAAATTAATCTTATTATTTGTAGTTAATTAATGTAGTTAATTTAATTTGGTAAATATGAGTAGTTAATAGCTTTATAATTTTAGTGTTGATTTAATTAAGGTAGTTTAGATATAATGCTATTGTAATGTATAATTTGGATTATGTGGTGATGTTGAGATTGAAGGAGGATGGGAAAAATGTTGTTTGATTAATTGTCCGACGGATGGGCCGTATGGATTGAATATTTGTGAAATTGTTGATATTTTAACAGGTAGATAGTCCAATTTTTACGGGAGATGCTGTCGAAATTTCGGTAGAAAAATAAAATAAATATTGTTAGAAACTAAAATAGGAAATAAAATATATTGCAGATGAAAACAAATAAAATAGAGTTAGATAGAAAAATAAAAATTTTAGTACAGAAAAGAAATTATTACAGAAACAAAATTAAATATCAAGATTAAATTACGTAGAAAAAGTTAGAATATAAAAATAAAATTCTTAGAGTGGTAAAGAAATATTGTCTGATAGAATTATTTTTTTTATGTCATTCTTACTTTGCTTAGATCGCTCGTGTTCGTCTAGTGCTCCTCTTGGACAGAATCAAAGTTAGGGATTCGTTCTCCACCACTGTGAGTAATAATAAATAATGCATATCAACATGTCAACACGCATTTGCATAACATTACATTTTTATATAGTTTACATATTGTTATTTTTCTCAATATATTATGATTATGATCACTATAATTTAAAAAAACTTATGCATAATTGTGCATTTGGATGAAATTGGTGTATTAATGATAAAATGAAATTGTTTTGATTATTTGTGGTTGTGTATATACTGTGCTCTGTTTGTGGGAGTTGGGATGGAGTGGGTCACCCTGGGTTTTGTGAGGACGGTCGATAAATATGGATCCTGAAATGAACTGATGAATTGGACCGTCGGCCGGGTAAATGGGAGATCGGTCGCCCCGTGTGCACCTGATGGAATTGATGAAATGATTGTTGAATGATATGGAAAAGAAAAGAAGAGAATGTAAAATAAAATATTTTGAGAGGAGCTGGTCAAGTGAGGATTAGACCGGTCGGCCAGTATACTGGGGGGAATTGGCTCCCCGGGTGCACAATGTTTGAGAGGATGGGCTTTTGAGAGGACGGCTCGTCGGGGTTAGGTGACGCCACTGAACTAATTTCCACGTGATGTGATTATTTGAAGGTGATATTGTTTGTGGGTGCTGATGTAATGTCATATGATTGACTGTTGTGTGTTCATTCAGTATATTATGGTGCATTTTGCTTGACTGTATGTGGTGTGTATTATTTATTATTATTCACTGAGTTGCAAAACTCACCCCTCCCCAACAAACCTTCCAGGTACTAGGAAGCAGCTGATTCGGCTGAAGCTCTGCAATCTTCTCTGCAGAGTTACAAATGTAAACTTTATATTCATGTTATTTAATTTTGGATGTATAAATTATTCTGTTATCAGATTATTTTTGGACTCCGCAGTTATAGCGTGTTATAGGGGTTGTGTATTAATATTGGACTTAATTGTTAGCACTACACTATAAATTAAATATTAAATGTAATTTAGCTGCAAGGTGAACATATAAGCCGCATAACGTGATTATAATTTATTGTGAATTAGGGCCGCCTGGTTATTACCATATGTGTTATTTGAAGTTTGGGTCAGATGTTTGTAATGGGTTTCCTGTTTTGATGAAATTTGGAAAAAGATAGGTAGACAATATTTGATAAAATAATTTAGGCTTACTATGGGCCTCGGGGGCCTTAAGCTTACCTGGGCCCTAGTGCCGGTCCGACCCATGGAAACGGGTCGTGACAAAGGTGGTATCAAAGCATAAGTTTATAAGTTTAGATGTAACTACGGAGTAATTCCTGTCATGTCTTGACATCGTCTTCCTTGCTTTCCCCTTCAGCGTTATTCGCAATTAGGTTGAAGTCGAGTTGTTTAATATAATATTCATATATAATTTAAGTATGTAAGAAAATAAGTTACATATGATTAATAAGTTGAAGTCAAATACTGTAAGTGTGCTATGTTATTTAATATGTGTTGAATGTAGAATACATACATAAAAATGCATGAGTGTTTGCGGGGGGTTTTTTCTTCTCCGTAGTTATAGTGTGCTGCCTGCAGAATTGAGAATAGTCTACTAGTCCTTTATTTAATAGATAACAAACGATTTCGGATTTGAGAGACATCTAAGACCATCTATTTACATTGGTGCCTTGAATTTAATAATGTTATGAGTAAAAATTTTACATTGATGTGGCTTGTGTGGATTTATTATAGTTATTGGGGTAAATATTTTTTCTGGATGGAATAGTTACATTAATTAGTATAAGTACATAACTGTTTTTATAAGCGTTTAAATATTGAAGGATTTGGTGTGATTTGCTATAATAATTGAGTGATGAGTCGTTTTTTCATAAGAATATATCGGTGGCAATTATTATACCAAAGTGTTTTTAATTATGAGAAGTAAATTACTGGCTTGGCTGGAGAAAGTGTATTCTAGCATTAACATTTCAGCTATTTCTTTTTCACAGGGTTATGAATATAGGGAAATAATATACACATTATTGTTGGTTATTAAGAAAAGTTTAAATTGTTGATTCGTAGTAAGAGACAAATTAACTCTACTTGTATGATTAGTGATGGATATTGTGTGGATTTGGGCATCTTTATGGTTAATATGGTACAAGTAAGGGGAATTAAATCTGATGGTATTTAGCCGTTTTGATATTTAAATAATTTGTTGCACACTCGATGGTATTGTGAATACAACAAGATTTTTTTGGATTTAACGGGGAGATTCTTATGAATCTGAGGAGGAGTTTAATGACCTCCATAAGGAATTAGGTAATTAATGTTTTATGTAATAGTGGGCTATGATAATTAAGTGTATTGATGAATGACATCGGACCTGGGAGAGATTAATTGTCCAATTATTTGAATTGATGTTATACTTTAATGAAATTAGTAAGCTAAGGTTGGATTTAGTTACTGATATTTGTATGGATATTAGAAAAGAATCAATTACAGAAATTGTGAAGAGGTATAAATTAGTATTGATTTAAGATGAGGATAGTCAAGTATTAGAGTTTTAACAAATTAGGGATCATGAGGTTAACAAGAATTTTGAGAAAAATAGGAATAGTGATACCTCAGGCAGCTTTAAGATAAAACTTCTATACTTTGGGAATTCATGAGTGTATACGGATATAAGTAAGACCCTAGTAAACATTGTAGATGTTTAATAAGCCAAAACTAAGCTTATGGACCAAGTATAATAAAATAAAAGTAAAGATAGCAAAGAAATTTCGTGCGTTTTGGGATTGAAATTGCTATTATTATTAGGTGATACTTATATTAGGAAAAATTATATAGCTTGAAATATTAATTTGAATATAAGTCTGAATATAAAGGACATTAGAGGAAATATATTCTGCTATACATTGAAAGTGTCTTGTTATATCTCTTTGAAGAATTAGAGCTAAGGTACGCACATGATTTAAGAATTTTAAAATGGATCCATGAATAGTAAACTTTTATGATGGTACAATAAATTTTAAAGCAATTTATGAAAATTTTAGAAAAATGTTAACAGACAGTGGAGCATCACACGTTGAAGTATGCAGAGGAACAGATACAAGAAGGTAGGAAAATGCTTATCTGAGGTTTAAAATCAAATTATTCCCACTGTCAGGTAATAATTCTAATAACAAATATTAAATAAATAATTGATAATTGTTCATAACCAACAACTTATGAGTTGCAGTTAGTCGGGTCTTTGCGGAGGTTGGTTCTTGAGAATTTCTGGTTCAATATTATAGTAAATTTACAGATTCTTAAAAAGAGATCAAGTGCTTAGGAAGTCATTGACATGTTCTTGGCTGGATAAACAATAGATAAATGATGTTCAAGGATTGTAATTCCGATGACAACCAAGAACTTAGTACTTTATATCTCAGAAAGAAAGAATAATTTTCTACTGAGAGAAAAGTTTTGATAAAAGAAAAAATTTCTTGAGAATTCTGTGACTTTGAATAGCACACCTCTCCCAGAGATTTAGAACCAATACCAGATTTTGATTGAGTCCAGCACTATATTATATGAATCCTACTATCGACGCTTATGAATGTAATCTATGTCAACAAGTGATAAGTGTTAATTAATAGTAATAACCGGAAAATATCGAGTTGATAAAAGAATGGCAGGAGCATTCAAGCTTGAGCATGGCGATGAATTGGGTGAATAAATATGGTGATTCTTAATTGCAAAGAAGGTTTAGAATAAGAAATTCCTATTTAACTTAGTGCATTTTTCATTAATGTTTACTTAGTCTTTATTTCGGATGGAGAAAGGGAGAATTAAAATTACGCCCTAGGGAAAGAAGGGTTCTGGGAGTATTTTATATATCAATGAACTAACTTGAGTTTTTTAAATTACTATTTATTTGGAATATGAAATTTGTGTAAGAATACAAACAAGTGAATTTTGGGATTAATTTTAGCAAATTTAGGGAGAAGAATAAACGCAAGTATTCCAATGAGCTGATACATAAAGGTATAAGGTTTAAGTGCTGATGTGTTACACAACGACGAATCTACACAGAGTCATATTTCTTAACTGTACTTGAACGCCTAACTTAAGTGTTGCATATTCGCTCGAGTGATATAATTTAAAATTTGCTCATCGGAATTATTGAGATATCAATTAGGATTCGAGAGCCATTAAGTAATCAAGATTTGGAGTCAATGTAAAGCTACTCTGAATTCCTAGCAATTCGTAGCAACTGTATGGATTGAATGAAGAGAAATTTGTGTTATACAATGGCTGTTTCGCGACATATCTAATGGCGTTTTAATGGGAACTACTTAATTTAGTTAGGGTCCAGTTTGAGAACTGGACTACATTAACTCAGACTGTTCGAGGAATTTCAATGAAGGTATTAACCTTAGTTTGGAACTAAAATATAGAGGGAGAGAACATAAGTGAGGTTGAGGATATTCCTAGATCATATTAGGGTAAATAATTTTTACAGGTGATAGACATTCAAAGATCTGCGAGAAAGAGGAAGTAACCCAATGATATTATTTATCGGAACTATCATGGGCAATTCATGGAATTAAGAACTAAGACATAACGACAAAGACATTAGTCTAATCCAGGAGTGAATTTTTATGCGGTTTAACATTCTTAATCTCCATTACTTAGCTAGAGCAAAAGGCACTACTAATTAAGATTTTCATTGGATTTCTGGATACATAAACTTAGTCTAAAGACTTTTGATTAAACGACAGAAGAAATGAGTAAATTGGTTTTGTAGAATATCTTACATCTCTAATTAAGCCTTGTTACACAAAAAAAAAAAAATGTAGCTGGCATTTCTTTTGGAATTGAGTTATAATAGAATTTGGCGTTTGCAAATTTTAGCAAAATGGAATTAAGAATAATCCGGCATGAGTTAATGCACAGTCGGTACACAAACTCAACTTGGCTGAATTTTCACAAGTTCTTGTCCATAATTAGTGTAAGAAATGGTATGGTATGGAACAATTTCGGAAGAGGGATAGATAAGTTAATAACTAAAATAGGGGACTTGATGGTGAATTTTTAAAATTTCTCCTCTACATAGTTGATTGTAACTACAGTTGTTATGGGATTCTATTAGTAGGGATTGGAAAGAGATTGTTATATCTATCGATTTCGTTGGAAAATGGTTTAAGTTGTTAAATTAGGTGATTGTGCTTGGGATTAGAAAGCCAAGACTCTCTTATCAAGTTGAATAGCAATTAGCTAGAGAAATGCTCATGATTGTTTGAAATAAGCTTAGTTCGAGTAGTGGCAAGAAACTTGTTCTCTTTAATTGGAAATAGATCACTAGTACTTAATGGCCAGTAATTTATATAGAATCGAAAACCTTTCTTGATTTGGCAGCCATCATCTTATTTAAATTATGAACAACTTCAATGATTATGAGGGCAAAATATATGGAATTGGAATTGATGGAAAATGATTGAGTGATTCATGTAGGTTTTTGAATTTTAAAATAAGGAGTCCAAACTTCGAGATAGTAGTATTTGATTGCTTATATCAGTAAGATTTAAATATTGGGTTTGGTGTATGGAGTTTTCTTATTGAGTTGATGATCTTTGCCCTCATGATAGGCTAGTGAGAGAATAAATGACGATACATCAATGTAAGGACACCATGATTTAGAGCTAATGAGATTAATACACCTTACTTGGAGACAGAAGGTTACTAAGTGATAAAATTCTTACGTGTAGAGGTGGAATACTCAATTGTCCGGAATCTTCCTCATACTTTTAGGTCTGACACTCATTCTGGATCTGACTTAACGACTTTATCAGATATAGTACAACTCAAGGTTTAAATTAAACTATTGTAATTAAGGTTAGGTAACTTTGTAGGTGTCTGCACACTTTCATCTCGAATAATCAGACCTTACCTCCCCTATTACAAGTTGAATTTTCTTCCATTGGTTATGTCTTTCATAATTTAATAACACACAATTAATTCCACTGGTTATGACTAACGAACCATCAAAACATATATTGATCTTCAATCTTCTTGATTTCCATCCTTTCTCAAGCTGCTCAGAACGAACATGTATTCGGACTATTTCAAAATTCACTGCAGGCACGGAATTTTTATAAGGGTAGGGATGACTGAAGACAACCTCGCAAATCTTTATCTTTTTCAAGAGATTTTGTCAATTTAAGACTTAACTAAACCGACAGCCTGGAGAAATCACATATTTTTAATATTTTAATGCGGAAACACTACTCGAAACTGGAACCAGAAAACTCGATTGAAAAAAGCCGAAACCCAATTGATATAATCAAAGATTTGGGTCTTAACTCGAAATCGAATCGGTTCGACCAAACCATCTAGAAAATTCCTTTCTTTTTTTTTATATCTCCAGCACTGCACCTCTACTCCTCGCCTCACCAGCGCCTCACACTCTACTTCCACCGACACAAAGCCACCGCGCCTCCTCTTTCGTCTTCTTCTTCTTCTTTCTTTCTTTCTTTCTTTCTTTCCCTTTTCTTCTCTCCTCTCTTCTTCTTTCTTGATGTGACTGCGGCCTGCTCGACCTCAGCCAGCCAACGTAGCAGGGACGCGAACACACAGAACACCTGCGCCACGACCGCTCGCCAGCGCACGCAGCTCCCAGCCGCAATCGTCCAGTCGCCCAAGCCGCATGCAGCGCACCAGCTCGAGCGTGGATCTTCCATTCACCAGACACTCAATCTCTGTCGCGCCATCGCCGGCTTGCGCAAGCTCCAGCAAGCCTCTGACCACCGGATCACTCCTTCTCGCCGCGTCCAGCGTGCCTCCGACCACCAACAGCTACTGCTTCTACGCATCCGGCACGCGTTGGAAATTCCGATCTAGCAGGAAATTTCGACAAAAATTTAGTATTTGGGGTATAATTAATTTTAAATTACCATTTTAGTTAATTAATTTAATTTTTATTAATGATTTAGATTAAGTTTAAATTTTAGTCATTTTAGTTCGTTTTAATCTTAATTAATTTTAGTTGATGTAATTACATTTAGTAATTATAAGTTTAATGAACACTTAATCTGTATTATTGTTGTTAATAAGTTTAGTTATCTAAGCTTAATGTTGAAGTATGGTTAGTTAATTAAATTAATCCTTATTATTTTGTAGTTTAATTAAAAAAATTTTTTAAAAAAAAATATAAAAAAAAATAACAAAAAAAAAAAATTTTTTAAAAAAAAAAAATAAAAAAATAAAATTTTTTAAAAAACAAAAAAAATTTGTATTGACTAGTTAACTTAATCAACTTCAGGTTAAATATGAGTTAGCTCTAAATCACTCCTGCATATACAACTTTTAGATGCACGATATGCAGACGTATTAATTACAGGTAGTTTTAGATATATAACTGCTATATGTAATGTATAATTTTGGATTATGTTGGTGATGTTGAGATTGAAGGAGGGATGGGAAAAATTGTTGTTTGATTAATTGTCCGACGGATGGGCCGTTATGGATTGAATATGGAAATTGTTGTATTTTAACAGGTAGGATAGTCCAATTTACGGAGAGATTGCGTGTTCGAAATTTCAGGTAGAAAATAAAATAAATATCTGTTAGAAACTAAAAATAGGAAATAAATATATTGCAGATGGAAAACAATAAAATAGAGTTAGATAGAAAAATAAAAATTTTAGTACAGAAAACGAAATTAAATTATCGAGATTTATTTTACGTAGAAAAAATAAATTGTAGAAATATCAAAAATAAAAAATTTTCAGAGTGGTAAAGAAAATAGTTGGTCTGATAGAATTATTTTCTTTTGTGTCGTTTCTAACTTTGCGTAGATCGCCCGGGTACCATCTAGTGCTCCTCCAGGAAGAATCAAAGTAGAACTTCGCTTCTCCACACTGTGATGTAATAATAAATAATGGCATGTCAACACTGCATTTTGCATAACATTACATTTTTATATATTTACATATTGTATTTTCTGCAACCACAATAAAATATGTATCTGTTTAATCTGATCCACCTTCATCAATCTATACTATATGCATACATTGTTGCATTGTAAGAAAGCGTAAATCAAGGTTTGAACTTAAATGTGTTTGTGTATATATAGATACCTCTGTATTGTGTGGAGTTGGGATGAAAGCTGGGTCACCTGGGTTTGTCGAGGCCGGTCGATAAATATGGATCCTGATGCAACTGATTGAAATTGGGACCGTCGGCCAGGTAAACTTGGAGATCGGCGCCCCCGTGTGCACCTGGATGAATTTTGATGAAATGGATAGTTTGATGATATGGAAAGAAAAGAGGGAATGTAAAATAAAATATTGAGAGGCTGATCAAGTTGAGGATTAGACCGGTCGGCCAGATATTTGGGGATTGGCTCCCCGGCTGGCACATGTTGAGAGGAATGGGCTGTTTGAGAAGGACGGCTCCGTCGGGGTTTTAGAGTGGGACGCCACTGACTAATTTCCACGTTGATGCTGATTATTGAAGGTGTATTATTTGTGGGTGCTGATGTAATGTTTCATATGATTGACTGATGTGTGTCAATTCAGTATACTAGTGGTAGCATTTTTGCTTGCTGTATTGGTGTGATTATTTATTATTATTTCACTGAGTTGGCAAAAACTCACCCCCCCAACAAACCTCCCAGGT
Source organism: Jatropha curcas (assembly GCF_014843425.1). The sequence continues at coordinate 3,203,015 of NW_023591102.1, forward strand.
ACTAGGAAGCAGCTGATTCGGACTTGAAGCTCTGCAAATCTTCTCCGCCCGGAGTTCCAAATGTAAACTATATTCATGTTATTTCATTTTGGATTGTATAAATTATTCTGTTATTCAGATTTATTTTTTGGACTCCGCAGTTCTATAGGGTTGTGTATTAAAATTGGACTTATTGTTAGCACTACCACTATTTAAATTAAATATTATGTAATTTAGCTGCAGGTGAATAGTAAGCCCATAAACGCGATTAAATTTACTTAGTTGAATAGGCCCTGGTTTATACTTATGTGTTATTTGAGTTTTGGGCCAGATGTTTGGTATATGGGTTTACTGTTTTGATGGAAATTGGCGAAAAATGATAGGTAGACATTATGGATATTTATTGCTTACTAACGGGCCCTCACAGGCGGCCTTAAGGCTATACCTGCGGCTTTTAGTGCCGGTTCCGACCCCATGGAAACGGGTCGTGAACAATATTTTCTCTCATATTTCACTCTCCATTTTACTTCTCTTTTTCTTCTCTCTAATTTCTATATTTATTTATGACACGTTATCACCACGATTAGTTCTACCCACTTGATCAAATCGCTTAAAAGAAAGAGTAATTCATATGTTTCAATAACGAAATTTAAAGTTGGTGTGATTGAATTTTGTTTACACTGGAAGGATTTAGTTATAATCTTTTCGTCCACTCAAAAAGTTATAACCGCAACCAGTACGGGACCAAAAGCTACACATGAATGGATGTATTATTTGCGACAGATTTATAAAACTTGCAAGTTTATTTTTGGACATTTTGCACATTAAGATTTATTCATTTTATTAATAATTTATTAATTAATAGTATTTGCATTTGTTATTAATGAGCTACCAATTTTGAGAATGATTAGCATTTATGTTTAAATTATAATTAAGAATATTACCGTTCATTATATTTGGTAGCTATATTAGCTTGATCTAGGAATTGTCAATGATACTATACCTCGAATATGCTCATGAAGTTAGCCAATTTCGAGAGAAAGGTTTTAAGATATGTTTTGAATTTATTTTCATATCCTTTTATCATTGAGCAAAATAAAGAGCTCTTCATCATGAAAGTCGCCAATTGGAATCTACTTCCATTTCTTTGCGAAGTGAATTGGAAACCATATTTCAATAATGGGTTGGGGATAGTAAAACCCCACCCCTTAAACCCAGACATTAAATATTCCCTTGAAGTGTGACAATTGCAATAAAATGTACGTGCGGTCGTGAATAATAACAAAGGATATAACTTCATCATTTGGGAATATTAATAATTGTCATAGTTTCAACTAATTGATTTCTGACAATTATTATGTGAAACATAATTAAGAATAAAATTTTACCACCAGCAAGTGGGAACAAATAATGTCCGGCATATATGAATATTGGTTATTATAATTAATGTCACACCAAAATCATGGAAAGACAAATTTGGCTTGATAGTAAAAGAATATTTAAAGGCTCCACAGATAGAGCAAGTATTACTACCTAAAGGAATAATCATTCTTAATGGCATAATGCATTCTATTCCGAAATATATTCAATTTTAAAATTTTTATAGATAATGACTTTAAACAAATATAGTTGTAAATTCAGAAATTTGCAAATCTAAGACTTTATTATTTGACATGATCAGGTGGACCATCTCATCAATAATGTACAAGAAGAAAATTAAATCCTTATTATGGATATTTATTGAAAACCCAAGAGTTTCTTCAACTGTAATGAATTTTTCATGTTTAGTTTGGTTCTCAAAGCTAAATTTAATTATATGAGGCAATCACCAAATAAAGTTTGAAAGAAACTGCTTACCTTTTTTTGAAATATATAAAAATTGAAAATTATTTGAATCCAAATTCATCCATGAATGTGGCATTGTTTATTAATATTTTCATGGATGCATCCAATAGAATAGTAATGGATTACCTATTAATTTGCAATCTTAAATTTGCAAAGATTATTATCAGCATGCAATTAGAAGTTTGTATGATTATTTTGCAAAATAATTGATAAAAGAATATAATTATTCAATTATGCTATTAGTTAATTTTAAAGAGTTGATGGCGAATTTATACATCGAACCTTTAATGATTATGGTATGTTTAATTGAAAATAATTATAGGGCAAACCGTTGTGCTTATTTAATGCTCCAAAATGATTTTAGTATTAATCATTTGTTTAAAATAATTGCAATTTAATTTGCAAGGATTATGTATAAGGAATGGAAATCCCCTATTTTTAGAGGGACAATCGCTCAATATAAATTTTAATAGTCTTACGCGAACTCAGCGCTAATTAAGTTATTCATAAGTTCTCCTCTTTATAATTGGATTTTTGCATTAGGAACTAAATATTACTCATCCAGAAATTTTTAACAATTGTGCGGCGATATGTTCTAATTTGGCTCCCCATTTTTTAGGAGGTACATGTTATTAAATTTAATATGCACTTTTCTTGAATCAAGCCTAATAAAGTTATTATAAGCTTCTTTCTTTTTTATAATCGATTTTTGGATCCAAGAACCAATATTACCCATTAGGGAATTCTTTAAAATGCTGAGTGTATGTTCTAATTTGCCTCCACCACAAAACGCCACTAGATGGGTCCTTTAAAATGAGGTTGAAAATATATGTCGGCTATAATTTATAATTAAATATGATTTTAGAACTTTTCAAATAAGAAATTATATATGTCAAATTTTGCTAATTGTTATAGATCTCGAACATGAGGGGAGAAAATAATCAGCTAGACGAAGAATAATTTATGGAAAAAATTCATGTTCATCTAATATCTTGATCCTCATACAAAGTAGCTTGTTGATTTAAATTTTAAAAGGTAATTTCATTGCAAAATATGAAAATATAGTTTGCCAAATATATTTTACTTATCTAAAATGAGATAATTTAATCCTACCATACTAGCTGTAAATCCCTTCTATTAGTAATTAAGTACACCTTAAGACAAATTGGCCCTATGTTAATGAATCTACAGTATGCCTGAAGCATGGTAGATTGGTTCCAAAGATGAAAGAAAAGGAAGCAACATAATTTTAAGATGGTCATGTCTAGAAAAGTAAAATCTAAAAAAGAGATTTGCTAGACATGACTAATAAGTTTCCAAACAAAAACTCAAGTAACTTTGAAAATGAATATAAAAGAAATTGTCATATATTTATATAATATAACTGCTTGAGAATGCTGAAAAAAGATGATGATCATTTGAGCATATAGTCTATTGGGAGAATACAGATAGGGAATTGATTGGCAAATAGAACAACACATATGTTATTTAATTACTTGAAAAGTTAGAAAATTTTGAATTTTAATATTAAACATCAAGAGATGTCAAGCCAAGTATGAATACCAAATATGTATTTTGTGCGAAAGTAAAAATGGGGGTCAATGAGAATTATAAAGCACAAATTTGTGTGCAAGTTTTTCAACACAAGAACTGGCATTGATTTATAGATAAAAAATACCTTTATAGTTGGATGCAATTTATAATTTGATATTTGATTAGTCTCACAATTTTATAAAAATTCAAAACGTGTCTTAATGACGTTATCATACTGCCCTATTTATACGCTAACTTGATGTAGAATCTATGATGAAAATCTTTAAAGGATTCTAGTCGCTTGAAGCATTAAGGTTAAATTCTCGAGGAATTTTTCAACTAATGAATATAGAGCTCTATATGGATTAGCGGATAATGATAGTTCAATGGAAATATTTGAAAAAAAATCGCTTTGAAGCAAAAACAAATCAAAGACCCGAGAATATATTCAAGATTACTATACGGAATTTAAAAAAATCTCAATACATACGGTATATGAGTTAAGAAAAGAAAAACTATTATATTAATTTTTATGATTATATTTATTTTATAATATTTTATTATTGAAGATATTGTACTTATATGTTATAATGAGTAAGGTGATATCTTTGCATTTAGTGAATATCTATTGAAGGGATGTTCAATAATAGTTGTTATAGTTTCATTTAAATCTTTTATGAAGATGTTTAATATGGAATTTGTCATTATTTAGTTTATCAACATTATTTGGGGAACTTCTTGAAGAGTTTCTAAATATTATAATATTCTTTTAAAGCAAGAGTTTGAGATTTAAAGGGACATTGGAAATTATTAAAGTTTTGTTCTCGGTCTGGAAGGACTCGAGCATTCATTGAATGAATTTCTAGTCTATATGAATCTTACATATAGATTAAGTATTAAAATGTTTTATGTGAAATCCCAAAGATCCTTCAAGTTTCTATTCTTTATCGAGGGGAGTAAATACGTCTGTACTCTTTTCCTTTTAACCAAGGTTTTTCCACTGGATTTTTCCTTGCTAAAGTTTTTTAATGACGGCAGTATTTTAACGCGTATTGAAGAAAAAAGAATAATGTACTCTTCTTTTCCTTCACTTTACAATTTTTTGTTCCCCACAGTGGTTTTTTTTTTCAATAAGATTTTAAACGAGACATATTCTTTCCTCGTAGGGGTTTTTTTCTTATAAGATTTCCAAGGAGAGTATTGTCACAGGGTTTTTTCTTTAGTAAACATTTCCAAGGGAGAGTATTGTTGAAATAAAGTGGCAATTTTCTATAACAGGCTACAATCTTGTATTCTTAATTATTGCGAACTCGTATCTTCCTAATTTGCTATATTATATGGACTTTGGTATTATTAATAATAAGCACTATATTAGGTTTCACTCATTGTAACCTATATATATATATATGGTGTGTTGTGGCTTTCATTAATAATAACAAACAAGCTTTCGTATTCTCTCAAATTTTGCTCTCTTTATGTCCTCCACTTTTCTTCTCTCTAGTTTTATTTTATAATAAATTTATTATATTTTCATCACCAGTTCAGAATTTATTACTTTACGATTTTCAGGTTCGCCAGACTTATTTTCTATAATAACATTTTATTATATTTTCATCAAAGTTCAAAGTTTATATATATTACATTTCAGTTCGCCAGAATTTGTAATTGACCGTAATTGTAATAAATAATTAGCCTTCATATACTCATAATCCGCAATAATAAAAGAAAAGCGATTTCATTCATAACTAAAAAAGGTGAAACACAATAAAATTTGGAAGTCAGAGAATGGCAAAGAAAAAAGACTAAAGACACTTTTTAACCACGAAAAATTACATTTCATTCAAAAACGATTTTACCACTGTTTCATTAGGCAATATTGCACCAAAAGGAGAAAGATTGCTGGAATCCTGAATCATCAACAGGATTTACATAATGTAAGTAGCTACATCTATTGATCAACCACACTGGTAAGATGGGACTCAGTAATTATTATTTCACAAACTTAAAACAAAGCTGAAAAACTTCTATTCGCTACAGCTTTTGAAGCCTGCATCTTTGTCCAAAAACCACTTCAACTCCCCCTTCTGAGGGTTGAAAACATTTGAACACGGCAGCACATCAGATGCTCTTGGGTTTTTCCAAAGCCTTTTTCAAACGGCATTAGCTTTACCTGCACCACACTACAACAAGGGCAATATATGCGGATGAGTTTTATCACGGGAAAGGTGAATGCTAATTCTCTCTGGGAGGTGGTTTTTGGTAGAAGGTTTCCTTAATGCAGTATAACCCATTTCTTCATTCCTTTACAAGCGGGATGCCCTGGGGAAACAGAGAGTACGTGTCCATCTGGACCCATTTACCCAGCAGCCATGAAGATCAAACTTCGGAAAACCCCAGCTTACTGATGATGTTTTTACCACCTTCATGCCAACCAAATGGTTTAAGGACAGGTTTTCATTAAATCATAGCTGCAGGCCCTCACTGAGCGAGGGCGTCATGATGGCATTTACATTACCAGGAAGAAATTGGTACCTGCCAGGAAATTGAAACAAGGAAGTTACATTTTTTTTGGTCAGAGAAAGCCATTGACTAGCAGGCTTTGAGTAATACATTCACAACCACGAAGGAAAGTTCAATGTAATATTGTGTATTCGAACATAAGCAACTTCTTATGCCTCAATACATACAATTATAACTGTAAATAGTCGACTTTGCTCATTTTTAAATGGCGGAAAAAGATCCCAAAGGTGATACCATGGAAATGAAAGCTTCTTAGTACCAAGACATATATTTACATGAGTGCGAATCCCAAAATCTCTCACAAAACAAACAGCCAAGGGGAAAGGAGTTCTCCATTTATAATTTTATAAGTCCCAAGTCAAAAACCAGGCAAGAGCAGATAAATTCCTCTTCCTGACAAAGAGGTCATAAAGCTGCATTGCCTCAGAAGGTCCAACCACCCAAACAAGTAATAAAGAGGGCATTATTATGAACTCTCCTTTTCACTCCATCCCCTTTGAGAACACAACTGCTCCCCCTACAAGAGATTACTGACGTGCCATATCTGTTCAAAGCCACCAGCAAAAATCAAAAATAATAGTTTGTGGCAGATGGTTTCACAGGAAAAAACACGAGAATAGGCATTAGATAATAAAAGAAGTCCACATCAATCAAGTTCTTGCAAAGTTCAACAATCATTCTCATATTAAACTGTCTTCCGCCAGAAGAATGAAGGCACGTTTTACATTTGTTAAACATATGGTACATTTCACTAATTGCGGCTCTTATATTTTCCTCAATGGGCAATTCCACAATGCATCCAAGTGCGAGAAAGCTGGCCAGTGTTTTAGCATGAAATACTTTCATCCTTCTTTTTTTAAAGTAGACACTTTAGTCTCGATAAGTTTTTTAAAAAATTACGAGTTCTAGTCCAAAATTAGGTAAAAAATTGGATTATTAAACATGGCATTCGTTTTGGGTACTGGCTAAAGGGATGAAGTTATCTCTTTCTAATTAACTCATATCAACATTATTGCTTTTCGTATATAACATTGTTCAAAAAAAGCAATGGATCCGGTAAATTGCTTATGCTCTTTTACTGAAAATACTCTTCCTAAGGAGGAATCTTCATTTGATCTTCTTGTGTAAAGTTTTTATTATGCCACTTTCTTAATTTAGCAGAAAATCTTACCCATCAAGCGTGGATTGTTCAAATTTTCAACATACCTAATTGAAAATTGTAGATGTACACACCTCATTGGTATCACGACACATTTACACTCCGTTAATGTTACCAAAATTAAAGAATCTGTGATTACAAAACACGTATACTGTTTAATTAACATGACCATTTGCAGGTACCCCCAAAACAGCAAAAATTTATTTCTCTCAGGGCAAACTATTACAACAAACATTATGCGCCATAGTTATTGAATGACTAAAGGGGGAAAAAAAAATTAAAAGGAGCTAAGCCATCTTTGGAGCATAAATTCTAATTCAATATTGATTTAAGCATTCTCTCAAAATGGACAAAAGTTAACGATGTGAAACTACACAAAACACTTGTATCAAAATTGCGGTTGAACTCATTAAAATCATTTCGAGCTTTGGTTCAATTACGGGAAAATGTATCAAGTCCGTATATACATTCTTAATTTCATTAAATCATGTAAAATCGTTTAAAAAAATCGGATGGTAAAACTTGTTTAAGATTCATCTAATCAGTTATATTATAGATTGGCACTAAAATTGACCTAAATCGGCCTGATTGTTTATTAAATTCAATGGACTTATTTCTTGCAGTTAAAAAAACCCTTAAAAGGACCAAAAGACTATTAGCCCAAAAACAATGCGTTTTTTATTGAATGATTAGGGATTCCAAATTTGAAGAATTTTTTGCTTCTGTTCTAAGAATATTTCTAGTTTTTAATCTCAATCTATTTAGTCTTACAATTATTTTCTATTTTTATTGATTATTGTTCATATTGTGAACTTGGATTATTAGGTTAGGGGTGAGTAGAACTGGTAACTCTATTAATGTACTGTTCTAGTAAGGATTGTATTTTAATCACTGCATAGGTGTGTTGTTGTAGAATAAGTTTTGTGCAATCGTTCTAATTTAGGGTTTACAAAATCTTTTATGATTCTCATCGATTCAATCTTACAATTTCCAATTTTTAATCGAGCCCTGTCTACTTTCATTTACTAGTTGGGAAAAGCAATTTTGATAACCTTGCTACGAAACAAGAGATAACAGAAACACATACTTGACAGTGGTGATTAGTAAAGCGTGAGCAGACTAATGTAATTATTTTCTTTTGTTATATTCATTCAGGAACAGATGATACGATTTGAGAAAGGGAAGAACTTACTTGTAATGCAGAAATTGAATACATATGAAAATAATATTAACTACTGATAAAAATCATAATTCTTAACAATTGGGCAAACCTTTAACAAAGCTCATCTTATGTAGCATAGGATCATTGTCTGCCCAATTACTGACATCCCTTATAATTTTGTAACTAATTCTATGCCAATTGAACAATGAAAATACAACCATCTTTTTGAAATAATTTCCCCAATTTTTCCCAATAAAGAA
>NW_023591102.1:3211972-3247274 GCF_014843425.1 Jatropha curcas
TTGGACTGACTTGACCGACTTGTAGAATCAGTAACAACTCAAGTTTAAAGTAACCTATGGTAATAAGGTAGGTAAGCTTTGGGTAGATTCATTCATGAATCATCCGTACCTCCCTATGAATTAAATTTTCTTTCCCATTGGTTTGTCTTCATACTTTAATAAACCAATTAGTCCCTTAGTTTGACTAACGAACTCAAGAAAATGTTGTCTTCATCTTTCTTGCATCATCCTTACTAGCCTGCTCAGAAGAACCAAATATTTCTACTGACATATAGAATAGTAATCTACTTTTTATCAGTTGCCAGCATATGGCTGAGAAGCACAACCACATTGTTTTCTAGTTACTTGTTAACTTCTTAAAAATTCAAGGTACGAATTTTTATCAAGGGGAAGACTGAAAATAACCTGAAATTTTTATTTTCAAAGTTTTTCATTTAATTTAATTAAACTGGATCAGCGTGAAAAGTGTATTTAAATATTTTAAAGTTGAATTAATAATTGTACAGTGATAAACGAATCGAAAAAACAATTAAAAATAAAAATAACAAAACCAAAATTGGGCCGAAAATCGAACCGATAATCGAACCGAATCAGCCTCAAAACTCTAGAAGCCTCTCCCCTCTTATATCCAGCGCAAACTGTCACCTTCCCTCTCACCATTATTCTGCGCCCACTTCCAGTCCACCACCGTTACTTGCCACCACAACCAGCGCGACCTCTCTCCTCTCTTCTTCTTCTTCTTCTTCTTCTCTTCTCTCTTTCTTCTTCTTTTTCTGTCTTTCTTTCCCTTTCTTGTTCCCTGCAACTGTGCGTTCGACTGCCAGACAACTCAGCAAACGTCAGTCGATTCACCACCGCGTGCCATGTTCGCCAGTCCGCACCGCCTTCCCTCGCGCGCCAGGACACGTCCTTGCAGCTCCTCCCGCGTGCCACAGTCAGCCCTCTCCAGGCCATGTCGCTCTACAATAGCAGCACAACTTAAAAAGCCTCGCTGCCACGCTCGCCAGATGTGTGCCACCGCGCCGATCGCACTGTCTTTTGCCTCTCTCCGCCATGTCAGTTGGATCCGGGCCCATTTGCAGTTACCCCTTCGATCCGGGCACTCGCGTAAACTCGCCGATCTTGCAAAAAATATTATTTTGGGTAACAAAATTAATGTTATAATTTTAACGTTACTAAAATTAATTTTATATTGTAGTTTAAGATTATTTAGTTAATTTAAATTTAGTAATTGTGGAGTAGTTAAATTAACTTAATTTATTTTTCAGTCATGATTTATAATATAGTGTTTTTTTTGACGAAAAGTTTCATAATATAAGTGTTGATTATTAAATCCCTTTGATTAATTTATGAGGAATTTGATAATTAAATTATTTGAATGAATGAAATGGAATTCAAGAATTAAAGGTAATGTTTAATATTTATGTCGGGTGGAGGGAATGGAAAAATTGAGATTCGATTGATTTGTCTGACTGAGGATGGGCCGTGGGCGTTTGGATTATTAGATAAATTGTTGATATTTTAAGTAGGTGTAAGTTTCAATTTTTAGGGAGTGCTGCGAAGATTTCGGTACAAAATAAAATAAATTTTAGAAGAAAATAAATAAAAAATAGAGTTCGGTAGAAAATGTAAAATTTATTAAGAAACAAAATTAAATTCGAGAATGAAATTACGTAGATAAAAGTTAGAATATAAAAAATGATAAGATTCTTAGAGTGTAATAGAAAATATTTTGTTTTGATAGAAATTTTTTTCTTTGTGTCATTCTTACTTCGTTAGACGCCGCAGGGCATCTAGTGCTTCTCTTGGACAGAATCAAAGCATAGGATTTCGTTCTCCCACCACTGTGAGTAATAATAAATAATCAATCGACCTGCATTTGCATAACATTATATTTTATTATATTTTATATTTACAAATAATAAGTATTTTCTTCATACATATAATTAATTGTGCATTGGGTGAAATTGGTGTATTACGCTTGTAATGACTTGTTTGATTAATTGTGCTGTGTATATATTGTGCTTTGTTGTGGTGGAATTGGGATGAAGTGGGTTACATGGTTTTATGGAGGACGGTCGATAGAGGATATGATTCCTGATGAAATTATTTGAAATTGGATCGTGGCCAGGTAATATGGGAGATCGCGCCCAGCGTGCACCTGAATGAACTGCTGAAAATGTTGTGATGATATGGGAAAGAACAGACCCCGAGACACGTAAATAAAAATATTGAGAGACTGATCAAGTGAGGATTAGATCCGTCGCCAGATATGGGGGATTGGCTTCCTCGGTGTGCACCATGTCTTGAGAGATAATGGGCTGCTTGAGAGGAACGGCTCGTCGGGGGTTTACGTGATCCACTGGCTAATTTCCACGTGTGTGATTATTTGAAAGGTGGATATTGTTGTGGGGCGCTAATATTGATGCCATATAGATTGACTCTGTGTGTACATCTAGCTATTCTAGGAGTTGCATCTTGTGTGACTGTGTTGTGATGTGGTTATTATTTATTATTAATTCACTGAGTTGCAAAAATCACTCCCCCCAGCAAACCTCCCAGGTACTAGGAAGCAGCTGATTCCGACTTGAGCTCTTGCAATCTTTCCGCAAAGTATATAATGCAAACTTTATATTTCTGTTTTAATTTTGATGTATTTAAAACTTATTCGATTATCAGATTTATTATTTGAACTCCGCATGTATAGGGTTGTATCGTATTAATGTTGGACTTATTGTAGCACTTACACTATTAAATTACAATATGTATGTAATTAGCTGCAAGTGAACCAAGTAAGCCCATACATGATGAATTATCTAATTTATTCTTGAATAGGCCCTGATTATATTATTATGCTGTAATGCTGAGATTGGGCCCTGATGTTTGTATAGAGGGCTTTACTGTTTTGATGAATGGGAAAGATAGGTAGCACAGAATTGGATAATGTTAGGTTTTACTACGGGTGCATCCCATGGCGGCTGGGAAGCGCCTTGAGGGCTCAATTAAGCTTATCTGGGCTCTAGTGCGGATCCGGACCACGGAAACGGGTTCGTGACAATGTACAGATGTTGTTAGGATTGAATCACATTGAAGAAATTCTAACGGGCTTCACCTGAAATATTTAAAATATGGGCGCGACTATTTAAGAGTGCGTTTTGTTAATAACTTAAAGCACAGTATAAATGTAGATAAACACAATTTTTCAGTATTTTCTCAACTTTCCAAACATGACCAAAGATTTCAGAGGCATAACTTCATTTTTTTTCAACCATTGTATTCTCTCATTCCAACAAAGCCATTCAAAGTGCTTATTTAAGATTGAAATGTAATCTAAGCATACGTTTATATTAGAAGCGTAATAAAAGAGTTTAAAGGGTATATTAGAAAGAAAAGGTTAAAGAAGAAAAATTGGATTAAGCTAGTTTGTTAATTTTAGTGAAAAGTTAGATTGTTGCTATATAAAAAAAATGAGGTAGTCCCATTCGTTAAGAAGAATTAATTTATGTGACTCCTTCTTCTTCATCATTATTATTCTCTCTTTTTTCTTTGTTTTTTTTGTTTTTTTTTTTGTTTGTTTATTTGCGGGAAAACTAAATGCAACCAACCAGCTAAGATAGAGAAAGTCATCATATTCATTAATGATTATCCTCAAGGAAATTCTTAGTAACCATTAGTAGTGATGCTTCTTTTGTTTGATTTCATTATTACATGAATATAGTTTCATTTTTGGTGTTTTTTTGCACATATTGGCGTTGTAGAGTACTGATGAATGTGTACTCAATTGAGTTTTGATTTTAATTAAGTTCAAACTTATTTGTAAAAATTCAAATTCATGAATACCTTTTATATATTTAATCAAAACTTTAATTTTATAATCTGTATAAATCAATACTCTTCATCTGTTTATCTGAATATATTATTCTTTTTTATTTCTTAAATTATCTACTCATGAGATACATTATACATTCAACCCCTAAACATAAGGTGGTTATGTGCTCCCAATAAATTTAACGAATTAGATATTTTGATGAAATTCTTGGAAAAACTAAAATCACAGAGTGAAATTGAATGAAAATAATACCTCTAAGATATTTTGTTATCTATTTTATATAAAATTTAGAGTATTAATCAATTATTTTTAATCTATTCATAGCAAAAAAGACAAATATGCAGAAAGAAGAGGAATATATCAATAAGTTTAAGATATTTTTATTTTTAGAACACAGTTATATTTTAATTAGGGATGGTCGTTGAAATAATCGATAGGTTTAGAGTCGCTAAAAATATATAAAGCTGGATTTATAATAAATTCCAACCACTAGCAAAGTTTATTGGTCTAACCTTTTTACATTAGTTTGTATGATGGGAATACTATGACTATGGTTTCAAACCATATTATAAAGAAGGTGGAATAATCGAGCTGTGTTTTAGGTTGTAAATAAGACGAATATTGAAATAGTTTGATTTGGTTTCATTTCTTGTATCAAACTAGATTGAGATGTTTTTAATTTTTGTTTTGTAGTTTGAATAAAATAATACAAATAAATTAGTATTGTTGAAAAAAAAATTAAAACCAACTCAATAAAAATTTTAAATTTATTTAAAAAATTATAATCAAATAATAATAAATTAAGGAGTAAACCCAAAATCATTAATTTCAAATAAAACAAGTCGATTTTTCAATTTTAAGAGAAAAATAAGACCAAACCATTAAATGTACGGTTTTAGTTATAGTTGAAAACCGAAATTGTATTGAGTTCGAATTTAATCCGGTTTCAGACTGAATTCAATTATTCAATTTACTTTCATTGTCAAAAGAGGAACCGTGGCTATACTTACATGAGGGTAAAAAAAAGGGAAAAGCCTAAAATTTGCCACGTTTCAACAGTGCACGTGACCGTACGCGGTTAAATAAAAAAGCATAAAGAAAATTCGAGGAACCTACTATTGACTTTCGTGACGGTGGCAACAAAAGCTCGTTGGACCCACCGTCAAAGTCAAAAATGAAATTTATCCGTTCGATCGGTCGAATCTAAAATCATAAAAATCCCAGGACTTTTTAAACCCGGAGTTTCACGAAAAGCCGACACCAACTGGAAGCATCGTATTACCCATTCCATATAAGAATTAAAATGAGTCATGAAGCTCTTTAAATTCACGACAGAATCCAGAATCCAACAGCCGGAACAAGGAAAAAAAAACCTGCAAGTTCATCAAAGTTAATACACAGAGAGATCAGAGCTAAGAATGATAGTGAGAGTGAAAGAGATAAAAATGGAAATGGGTAGAGAGTCGTCTCTGTGCAATCTTGCGTGTAAATTTTCTTGCTAGAGAGAACAGCCTGTACACGGCATTTGGAATTTGCTTCATGCAGCTTCCTCGACGATGGTCAGAGGACGACCACGCCATTCGCTTAAGGAGGTTCTTCCGCTATCCTTCTCACTTCCTTTCCGATCAGATCTCTCGCTTCAATAATCTGTCGCAAGGTTTTCTTTTTTTCCACCTCAATTTTTCTTTTAGTCGGTGTTGAATTACCTACACTGTTAGCTTACCATGTCCTGGCTTGGTTTTTCTTGTTTAGCTATTACTTTTGGCTGATTGTGATGCTGTTTGGTGCTATGTCTTGACATTTCTTTTTGTGATATGGTAATTCAATCTTGAGTTGATTACCTCATGTGGAGCTTATTGTTAAGTGTGTTTAATTGATAAGAGTAGGTTTTGAGATGTAGGATAGAATTTTTATTATTTGGTGGATGAAGCAAGGAATCCGAGTTTCATTTGAGGAAGTGATAGCTTTATGCATTGAAGCGAGTTATTTCAAGATTTGCTATAAGCAGCATGAGAGATTCAATTAATATCACTGCGCACTGGGAATGAAAAGTTAGATATTTACAGACTGGTTTGACATTCAATCAGCATTGAGCAATTCAACTAAGTTGTTTAATGTGGTCAAATGATATTTTCGGGAAATTTGGCACCAGTTTTTGTTAAAGGCATTACATTCTTAGGAATGTTAGGCCATGACTTGAAAGCACAGACAAAGGGTTAGTTTTTGAATGCGACATAAGAAATGCTGAGCCACAAAGGTTACAAAGATGGAAGACATTAATTCTGTTTATTTTATTTCCTTCTTAGGCTTTAGGGTGTGATTTTATTGTCAACTTTGAAGGAATATTTGGATGGAGGGATTTACATATACCCTTTTTTGTGTTAAATGGGATTTACAGTTTACAGTTAGGATATGACATAGAAGTAAAAATATGTATTAAGAGCTGATGGGGGATAATATTAAGTTTGTATTACATTCACTATATAAATCTACAAATAGTAAGTAATTCGTCTGTAGGAAGAATCAAGAATGTAAACTTGTTGTTAGTTTGTCAGGTGAAATGTTTGAAGTGTTACTCATAGAGAATACAAGGAAGATCTTTGTTATGTACAGAATATTTGCATCTTTGGAATGCACCAAATTCAAGAATATGGAGGATGTTCATCAAACTATAGACACCTGATGGATGCTGGGTTAAGGAGCACATTTAGCATGGTTTTAGTATGTTCTGGGAATGTTGAAATGATGCTGTAAAAAAGCAAAAAGCCATGCTGCTTTGACGCTGGTGCTAGAGCAAAACAATTCAGATTGTTTGTTCTTATGAGATAGGATTAGCAAGGGTGCGTAGCAGTTTACAATGCGGACCAAGTAGGATAGACTAAGGTTTGAGCTGCACTTGCTGAAAAACGAATCCATTTCTTGTTATATGGAAAATCGATGGTTGAAATAGTGAGTGGATATCTTCGCAAAATTTGTTTGCTCGATTCCAGAGAAAAAAATAAAAGGAGCCTTATGACTTCACTTTCTGCAAATGATTCACATTATGGATTTAGCTTCTATAAGATGTGTTTTTATACACACTGTATGATATTAATTCGCATCACTGGTTGTCCTGATTTACTGTATCTAGTGGTAACTGTAATTCATTAATGAACAGTATATTTCTTCCTCTTCTTGCCCGTTTTTGTTAATGGTTTAAATTAAGTTAGTGAAAACTTATTGCGCACTTTAGCATAAATTCTTTATGCATGTACAATTGTGTAGATACTTGCATATAGATGGGCTTTGAACTTACTACTTGATATGTAACTGCCATTTTTTTGCTTTATCTTGAATCACAGAATGTAAGCGATTCTCTTCTGCCCCTTATTCTTGAAAAAGCAGTGCAGACCCTCAGGGAATTTACTAGAAGAAGAAAACAGCTTAGGTTAAAGAGAAATTGGCACTAGTGAATATGAGCTACGTTTGCACAAGAGGACATTACAACAGTTGCAGACTGAAACTACAGAAGAAAAAAAGATTTACACAGCTGAATTGAGTGGTAAATTTCATTTCTCCTTTGATGTTATAACTTCATAAGAATCTTGTATGACTTTTTTATGTTTGCTATCTTCAATATAAAAAATTATATAGTGTTTGTCTGTAGAATTTGAAAGGGGTCACCTTTTGAAACCATGAATTATCTACAGCTGGCTCTGATCAATGTAAACTATGTATACAGTGGAGACTGCTACCAAAATATAAATAGTGTTATACTTTTTATTGATTTTTTAGGTAATATACTAGGGCCGAATTCACTTCTCTTGCTTCTTTCTTCTCTTTACGCAAAAAGGAATTGACACCATAGCCCACATTATACTGCACAATGGTTAAACTGCAGTCACTTAGCATTTCATGTCATCTAGTTGGAGAATGGACTTTCTGGAGGTCATGTGCAATTTATTTCGATTTTTAGGGTACTGTGCACTTTAGTATAGTGTTTTATATTCACTGAGTATATGCTTAGGCCAATTCTGCATAAGCTTCTGAGCTGGTATCTCTTGATTACTTCTGTAATACTATGCTCGGTTGTTTGATATTGGATATGAAGGGAGTATCCATTTCTTAAGTTTAAGATATTTGGATTGTCTGTGTTTTTCTTCAACTACTTGTTGCCCATTTCAGGTACTTTATAGCTCAAGAAACAATAGTAGTAAATTTGTTTCAAACATTTCCTCCAATTTGTTCAATTTATTAATTTATGATTATTTTGTCTACAAGCATTATGTTTAATATGTAAAGTAGCCATAAGAATCTTTGGATTGCCTGTATAAAAATCGGATTTATTTCATTGGCTAGATTAAATATTGTTCTCTAATTTTTGTGAACTTTTATCCTTGGATTGCATTCTAAGATTTCAAAATCAGACGTGATTCTGAAAGCACTGGACAGGATTTCTTACGGCAAAAGTAAGGACGCTATCGCTCTCTAACGTGGGCCCCATTGAAGGATAATGAGCGTAGGGATCTTAACTCGCCGTTGAAGGAATATATATACTTATAGTGGATATCGGCTTACCTGCTATGCACTTGCTATGAATAAGTGACTGTGTAAAACCTTTTTGATGTCAAATTATTTTTTTTTGTTTGTTATTATTGCCTGCCATGGTTTTTATTTTTAATATGAAGATCTTTTGGTTCTGACAGAAAATAGTGGAGGTCCGTATCTTGTAAAGATGTATAGCATGCATTTCCTACAGCATTTTCTGCACTTTGTTGTCTGTTGTATCTCTCATTTAGCTGAAAAACCGAAACCCACTTGTTTGCTTATCCAAAAGTTAGACAAAGTATCGATTAAAAGACATGCGAAACTATTAAAAGATTTTAGAGTCTGCAAAGTTAGATGACAAGTACATGGAACTCTTTGTTGCTATATAGTAGTATATATTAACTTAGCTATATAATGCTGGGACTCAAGCGTGAATGGCAGTGTCAAGGTAAAAAGTTGCTTTATTGAGCTTTATTGGATAAGCTTACAGTCCTTCACTTTTACTTTGTTTAAGCACAAAGTGATCAAGTCCAGTACATAATTATAGTCTGTTTGAAAAGTTCAGTTATCTTGGTTAAGACAGTTTTTAATGTGTGGTGTTAAAATAGAAAAAGAATGCGTGTGAAAATTTCATATTTGCAGAGACTATGGATTTTCATTTACTTAATTGGCTATTGGAGGCAACAATCAGACAGATATTTCTTAAAATTTTGTTTGCATAAAACAGTGTTTGTGGCTCCATTGGCGTTGAAAAGTAGCGTTCAGCTCGAGTGGATGTGTTGAATCTGTACATTGTGCCCATTTTGGTCACAGTGACTAGTTTGGCTTTTGTATTGTTGAAGAAATTTGCAATTCATTTGATTGCTCTTACCAATTCTTTCACTTCAGTTATAGATCAGAATTAGATGTTTGGCAGAACTACCGCCCGCATATGTGACCTAGATAGCTTCGGGGCATATGTGCCAGATGCCTTGCGACATTATTACTATCAATACCTTTCTTCCACTTCACAGGCTGCTGAGGTATTTCATGAAACATATGCTGGTTTAACAACTTGCTACATATATGTATAGCCATGCTAGACTTTTCAAATGTGTATTTAAAAGTCAATGTCCTCCACAATTCTCCATCAGGCTTTGACTACAAGAAAGTACCATTTTTTTGTGGCTTACATTTCTTATTTTAAGTGCAGGCCAAATATGATCACACATTATCCACTTAGCTAGACTATTTCTAATTGCAATTTTATTAGGTTATATTATGTTATTAACATATAGTACACAAATCATGTTCTAAAGTTATTTATGGTTAGGCTGATTCCTTCCTTGATTGTTATCCAAAGTTTCTGTTTAAAGCAAAAAAAGAAAAAGAAAATTCGTCATTGCTAGATTATTAAACTCAGTACCGATAACATTATCTGAAGTCTAATATCCACGGTTGTTTTGAAGTGTACTATTCCATCCTTGTATTTGTTGATCATGTAACAACCTTCAAATTTTTCTATGTTAATACTTGCATTTGAGTGGTACAAATTTAGATTTTGCACAATCATTATTAACAAATATGTATTAACATTTGATGTGGAGTGGAGGTGGGTTCTGTGCTGAAATGTAAACTCGTTTTCTATTTTGCAGGAGAAAATTGCCATGCTCAGAGAAAATGAGTCATTGAAAAAGGTGGCCCATGGCTCAGAGATAAATGAGTCATTGAAAAAAGGTCTGTGGACAAGCTGAATCGTGAAAAAGCAGAAATTAACTCTAAACAAAGATTTTTGTTTGAATAAAACTTTAGAAGCGCCCTTCAAAAAGATCTCCACAATCATTATTAACAAATATGTATTAACATTTGATGTGGAGTGGAGGTGGGTTCTGTGCTGAAATGTAAACTCGTTTTCTATTTTGCAGGAGAAAATTGCCATGCTCAGAGAAAATGAGTCATTGAAAAAGGTCTGTGACAAGCTGAATCGTGAAAAAGAGAAATTACTCAAAAACAAAGATTTTGTTGATAAAACTTTAGAAGCCCTTCAAAAAGATCTCAAGGAGAGGGATAACCAGGTAATTCTCTCTTACTGCACTGCATCTTTATGCTGCTGCATTAGTTCTCTCGTAATGAGCACAATATTGACTATATCTAAATATATGTTTTTCAATTTTAGATGCAAGAGTTGAAGCAATCTTGGGAGCTCCAGCGAAAGGAACTTAATGATTGCAGAATTGAAATCACTTCACTGAAAATGCACCTAGAAGGATATCGCTCTGGACGGAGCATGATTGCTAGTGATGTTGATTCTATTCAATCCCAGTCCTTGGAGAAGTACAAGGAAGAAATAACAGCATTGCAGATGGAAATAGAAAGCTTGAAGGCAAAAAGCACAAAACCTCCCGAATCTTTAAATCCCATCAATTATGAGGAAGAGTCTATGCAGACAGAAGATAAAGTTGTTGAGATACATGAAGATAAAACTATAATTTCTCATCCACGCAATGTGGTTGGAGTGTTAGGCAATGAAGATGTTCCATCACCAGTGACTAGCAACACTGGTAACCCTGAGGGAATTTTGTCAGATTTGGTGAGAAATCATTCAAATGGAGATATTAATATTGAAAGCAGTCAAAGAAGCTCCAAAGAAAATGGTGAACGACCATCAGAAGATGGTGGAATAGACATGAAATTGGACAACTTAAGTGTTGAGGCTACTGCTGAAAACACGGCAAGTTCATCGTCTTTCTCTAGCAAATTCTGTTCTTTCCTTATCCTTCTCTGGATTCTCTCTTGGTATTAAGAGTCTTGGTTTCTGATTAAATTTGTGAACGATATTATTGATAGGAATACCTTTGTAGTATATTTTCTTAGGTCTTTCTTGTTATGCTTCCCTTTTCCTGTTGGTTGGAATTTCGTTGCATAACAGGACATATGATGTTGCTTTGCAGGGTTTAGAAACAATTCAGATACTTGCAGATGCATTGCCCAAAATTGTTCCTTATGTTTTGATCAATCACCGGGAGGTTTGCATTTCTCTAATTTATTATATTCTATCCAATATCTATAATGAGTCTTCTTATACTGTATTCCACATTTTTGTGCACAGGAGCTTCTTCCCCTAATGATGTGTGCAATTGAGCGTCATCCAGATAGTACTACTCGAGATTCCTTGACCCACTTATTGTTTAATTTGATAAAACGTCCGGATGAGCAGCAGAGAAGAATCATTATGGATGTAGGTCATCGGTTTTGATCATACAATGAATTCCTTGATATCTCAATTATATTGTGGCACAGCTATACAATTTGGATCTGACTTCTGACCTCTATTTCAGGCCTGTGTTACCCTAGCGAAAAATGTAGGAGAAATGCGGACAGAAACAGAATTGCTTCCCCAGTGTTGGGAACAAGTGAGTTTCAGTAATGATTTTTTTGGGGTTTCCCATCTGGCTCATTTTTAGTTCTTTTTTTCTTGCTTTCTCTTTCATCTTCTGAATGTTCTGTTTCATTTGTCTGGTTTCATGGACTGCAGATAAATCACACATATGAAGAGCGTAGACTGCTTGTTGCTCAATCTTGTGGAGAGCTTGCAGAGTTTGTTCTGCCTGAGATCCGTGATTCTCTAATTTTATCCATTATGCAACAACTGATAGAAGATTCTGCAACTGTTGTTCGAGAGGCTGCTGCGAGTAATCTGGCTTTGCTGCTCCCACTCTTCCCGAATGTGGACAAATATTTCAAGGTCAGCCTCACTAAATATGCTTTGAGGCAATCATGGAAAGGAATTTTGATTTGATGGTTGGCTACTATGAGAGGTCTAGAACAGGTTGATGGCACATTGGTCTAGGAATGGAGCTTTTTCCATTAGCAATAAAATGTTAAGTTAGATGAAAATGAGAAAATAAGAGAGAGAAAAAAAGATATTTTTCTGTAATATGTATATGAAAATTAAATTTCTTTGACACATTTAAGTTTCCTACAATGCTTAAATCTATTTGTGATAGGTTGAGGAGATGATGTTCCAATTGGTCCGTGATCCCTCTGGAGTGGTGGTGGAAACTGCACTTAAAGAGCTACTTCCTGCAGTAATAAAATGGGGAAACAAATTGGAACACATTTTAAGAACTTTGCTTTCCAACATCTTGAGCTCTGCTCAGGTATACTTCTTTCTCATAGTTTATTTCTTGCTTTTACTCAGTACTTGGTTTATAATGATTGTATCCCTCGACCGTCTTCAGCGCTGTCCACCTCTTTCCGGGGTTGAAGGCTCAGTGGAGTCACATTTACGTGTTCTAGGGGAACGAGAGCGCTGGAATATTGATGTCTTTTTGAGAATACTGATGGAATTGCTTCCCTTTGTGCACCAAAAGGCAATTGAGACTTGTCCGTTTTCTTCAGTACCAGAGTCAAAGGATGGATTCTTCTCTCTGTCATTACTTGAATTATATTCAAAGTAAGCTCTAGATGTCTGTTTCATTTTTTGCTCTGTCTGCTGGTGGAGAAAAACTTAAGTATTTTTGTCAATCCTGAAATCTTGGCGGTGGAAATATTTTGCTTTTGATAGATTTTAATGTCTTAATAGGGGACATGTTGACTGGCCTGCATTTGAGTGGATGCATGTTGATTGCTTTCCTGATTTGATACAGCTGGCCTGCATGTTGCCTCAAAAAGAAGACCATTTAAGAAACAAAACGACAAAGGTAATCTGTCTGCTTGGGATTAATTCATTAGAATCTAATTTGCTGCCATGTATTGAGGACAGTGCATCAGTTGTTTCTAATTTGGAAAATGGCTTGCAGTTTTTGCTGGCTGCAAGTAAACACTTCGGGGATCTCTATCTGGTACACATAATGATGCCAGTGTTCTTGGTAGCAGTTGGGGATAATGCTGATCTTACATATTTTCCGTCTACCATTAATTCAAAAATCAAAGGTATCAGTGCATACATTTTGTGAATTTCTTTCACATTATTATTTTTAATTGTTGTTTCTTTCTTACAGGTTTGAGGCCAAAAACTGCTGTGGCTGAGAGGCTTGCTACAATGTGCGTTCTGCCACTCCTTTTGGCAGGTGTTCTAGGTACTCCCAGCAAGCATGAACAGTTAGCAGGCTACTTGAGAAGGTTGCTAATTGAAGGCAGCCTAAAAGAGAATCAGTCAAAAAAAACCAGTGTGGAGATTATCGGTGCTGTCCGCTTTCTTTGGTTTGTAGACAACCACATGCCTTTGTTTACCATTGTCTGTAAGTTATATGTGACTAGTTTATCAAGTTTCTTCCATGATGCAGTACTATTGAACAGCACCACAGTATGATATTCAGTATTTTGTGGGAAATGGTTGTTAGTACCAATGTTGATATGAAAATCAATGCTGCCTTTCTGGTGAAAGTCATAGTGAGTTCTCATTGCTCTTAATCATCACTTGAAGCTATTCCAGCATTTGTTTTATTTATTTATTTTTTTTGAAATATCAACTTCACCTGACATTATTTTGAAATTTGAACTTTTATTAATTCCACAGGTGCCATACATTGATGCAAAAGTTGCTTCTACCCATATTTTGCCTGCCTTAATCACTCTTGGGTCTGATCAAAACCTGAATGTGAAGTATGCGAGCATAGATGCATTTGGAGCTGTGGCACAACATTTCAAAAATGACATGGTATAAATGTTCTTTCCTGAAGGGATATTGGCAATCTTGGGGAAGCAGTTTGTATGTTTCACTCATCACATTTGTCATGTTTCAGATTGTTGATAAAATACGTGTTCAAATGGATGCTTTTCTTGAAGACGGATCCCATGAGGCTACCATAGCTGTTGTCCGTGGTTTACTGGTAGCAGTACCTCACACGACAGAGAGACTCAGAGATTATATCCTAAACGTTTTGGATAATTAATTTTAGGACCATTTATTTTGAGAAAATTTTGTCCATGTTTTTCAGCCATTCACAACACTTTATTTGTCTTCCAGTTTTAAATACGTTATTTCACTGTTTCCTTAACGTTACACACACCTACTGTCCAAGATTTTTCAATTTACTGCCGCACCAGCATCTGCAAGTGATGTCATGCGTCGCCGTGAGAGAGCTAATGCCTTCTGTGAATCAATACGTGCCTTAGATGCTACAGGTTTGAAGACAATCTTGTTCTCTTATACCCCAAACAGTTCCATTATTTTGTTTGATTTCCCTTTGACCGAGTACTTGATGAATGAACTTTATAGAAATATCAACACGTTTTTTAATCATTGACCATTGGCACATGATTGTTACATGTTATTTGTTGGAGAAGACCATTTTGGAACCCCAAAACTGAGGAAATAGAAGTCAGGGTCTCAATAGACAACATGATAAGCTTGCGGGCTCCAAGATAGGTTTCTCTTTATTCTATTGCAGATAAAATATCACATTATCTCATCTTTACCTGCTGCAGATCTTTCTGCGACTAGCGTGCGGGAATACCTGCTACCAGCCATACATAACCTGTTAAAAGATCCGGATGCATTAGATCCAGCACACAAAGAAGCTCTAGAGATAATAATGAAGGAAAGATCAGGTGGAACTTTTGAGGCCATTAGTAAGGTGATGGGCGCACCTCTTGGGATCGCATCATCAGTCACAAGTTTCTTTGGAGAAGGTGGGCTGTTGGGCAAGAAAGAACCTGTAGACCATCAACCACCACAGCCTGAGACCCCAAAAACAGAGCCACCTGCACCAGCCGAAGATACGAGATTCAGGCGTATCATGCGGGGTAATTTCACAGAGATGCTCAGGGGTAAAACAAGGGGTCCGGAAGAAGCACAGCAAAATCAATAATTTTTATAGTTAACCAATTATCTCTGTTGTGGTCTCCTACGTGTTTGATTTTATTCCTAATGCATGAAGCAGAGTTGTGACCACCTCAACACCATAGGCAATAACATTTTTATCCCCCAATCCTTGTTTCTTTTTTTTTTTTTTTTTTTTTTTTTTTTTTTTTTTTTAATTCAATAAATTTTTATAGTTTAACCAATTATCTCTGTTTGTGGTTCTCCTACGTGTTTTGATTTTATTCCTAATGCCTATTGAAGCAGGAGTTGGTGACCACCTCACACCATAGGCAATAAACATTTTTTATTCCCAATCCTTGTTTCTTATTTTTTTTTTTTTTTTTTTTTTTTTTTTTTTTTTTGAGATTTTATTGTATAGGAAAATCTAAATATTTGAAAATAGGTTGTTTATTTCCAATTAAATCCTTTAATTAGTTATGGTTATGGGCATAATATTTTTATATTACTATGGGCCTGCATTTGGTTCAAATGACCTATTTTTCTGGAAAATATAAGATACGCTTCCAAGGGAATATAAATTATTTATGTGGAAAGTATACGATTTTTTTCTTAATGGATGTGAAAAGTAAATTTTTTTTTTTTTTTTTTTTTTTTTTTTTTTTTTTTTTTGAGATTTTTATTGTATAGGGAAAATTAAATTTGAAAATAGGTTGTTATTCAATTAAATCCTTTTAATTAGTTATGGTTAGGCATAATATTTTTATATTACTTGGGCCTCATTTGGTTCAAAATGACCTATTTTCTGGAAAATATAAGATACCCTTCCAAGGGAATTATAAATTATTTATGTGGAAGTATAATTTTTTTCTTAATGGATGTGAAAGTATAATTTGAATGTGTTTAGTATATAAATCGACTAAAGCAAATTGCTGGTAAATTTCAGAAGATGATAATGTCCATTATGTAAATTTAAGCGTAATGGGACATTGTAAATTTATTGTACTTAATTAGAGAAATACAACTTTCTTAGCTATTTCTAAGGAAGTAAAACACAAATGTTTTATGCTATCTTCCTTGTTCACCTCCAATCAACTATCAAAATCAGTATTTTTTTGTGGCCTCTTGTATTAGATGATAAGATTTATTTTCTTTGCTTTTAAAATATAAATTATTTTATTTTGTCTCAAAATATAATTCGATATAAGTTATTTTGAGTATTTTAAAAAATAATAAATAATATTTTCAGATATTATAATTATCTTCATAAGATATTTTTATATATTATAGGTATCTTTATAAGTTACAAATAATTAGATCAAATTATTTTTGATTTTATTATAATTTAAAAGAATTAATTGTTTCTCTAATTTTAGTGAATCTTAAATAATTTGTATTTTGAGAGGGAGAGGTTTTAGATTTGTTTCGTACTCCTTTGCATTAACATTTTAAAAATGAGTAACCAATATGCCAATATATATATATATATATATTTACAAGATTTATAAGGGAGGGTGACGGGAAATTGAGCTCAGATCATCTTAAACCACTCATGTCTATTCGCATAAGCAGTTACTGGGGCCTATTCTCCCTTAAAGTAATACTTTCAAGGTGCAACTATCTTGTAATTTGAGGGAGCTGGTGTACCTAAGTTTCTTAAGAGTCTAAATCTTCTACAACCCTATATGTGTTATCAAAAATATCCCTTTTCGATTTAACCATACAGTGTCTGAATTTCATTGATATGACTAATTTGAATTGGCAATAAGCAGACCAAAAAAGGGGTTAAAACGCTCCCTCAATTACCTAAGTTCCTTTTGACTCTTTCAAAATTTTATGAAATTTAATTCCTCCAGAAGACGGAAGGCAGGAGTGCCCTCCCTAACCCTTTTTTTTTCTTTTTTTTGAATTCTCCCCCAAAATTGAATATTTTCAATTTTGTCCTATCAAATTTTAAAAATTTTTTGCGCCTCCTAAATTTTATTTCTAGTTCCATCACGATTCCATTCTCAACATTTTTTTTTTTTTTTTTACATTTTCAAAAGTATCTACAATGACTCTCCAATCTTACTTTCAATTTATCTTATTTTATTTTTGGCCTTCCAATATTTGAAGTATAATTCCATCTCGAAATTTTTTTTTTTTTAACCATACGATGTCTAGATTTGCATCAAGCAGGTCCATAAATAGGGGTCCAAATTCATGTCAAACAGGTTTCCAAATGGAGGCAAAATGCTTTATCTCAAATTTTAAATGAATTACATATTTAGAACTCGAATTCAAAACCTTAAAGGAGTTTTGTTATTTCATCTCATGTACGAGGGAGTTGGTCTCCGAATTCTTTACTGCAGAGTGGCAGAAATGTGAAATAAACTTAGTCCACTTGATAATAAAATATTGAAAGGAAAAGGCCAAAACGCAAGAAAAGACAAAGAAAGAGGCTGCAACTAATTTGGAGTAGATAATTGAAGGTGTTAGTATGACAGCTGTTGCACAATAAACAATTCAATTAAAATAAACACATGAAAATATAAGAACAGGAAATATGCTCATCTATCATAATATTCCTGAAAGATTACATATTTAGAACACCTAGTTCTTTAACAATGTAATTTGAAGTTATTTATATTCATTGTTAATATTTTTTTTAAAAGAATTTTAATACTGAGATATGATTTTTATTAATTTTAATATTAGAGATAAATATTAGTCACTATCATAATAATTGAATTCGAGTATTAGTCATTTGATGTCATAATTAAATGTAATATTAGGATTATAATTAGGTTCAAATATTATTTTTTTAATGTTAATTATAAAATATTAATTCTTAAAATCTATAATTGAGTTGGTAACTTCAAATATTAACTTTTTCGTAACACCATTAGTTATGAGATATGTCTTTCCTTGCTCAAAAGAATGGAAAAAAAAAAAATGATTTCAAATCTTACGTTAAAACCAAATATTGCATGTATTTAATGTAAAAACACCTACGTATAAAACCAATATAAAAGTACCAATCAATTAACATAATATATAAACACAAACATATATTAGATAGCAAAACAAAAAATTGATTACAAATACTAACGTAGGAAATCTTCAATACATCTTGTATAGTGAACCCAAAAAATTGTTAATATTGAAATCAAATAACTTTTTGATGGTTAAGAAAATAAAATTTATTTGACAAAACAAATAGACTTCATGATGATTTTTGCTGTAGAGAAAGTGTGTGTGTGTGTGTATATATATATATAATCTAATTAATATGAAATTCTTTATATTTGTCCAAACTTCTTTATTTATATTAATATTAATATAATTACAAATAATATTTACATATAACATTAACTTATGTATGTATATGTAATATTTTATTTAATAAATTTTAATTAAAGTAATTTTTTATTATAAAATCAACTTTCTAAATTATAATTTATCATTTTAATTGAATTATTTTAGCCAGTCTCAATATTTCTCTGCCCACTTTCACTTTTATATATATTATATATTATAGATGGTTTGGATAGTTAAAATAAAAGCAAATGATGGCTCCTACTAAGAAAATGATGTGCATTATAGACTATAACGTGAAATAAAAAACATGCAAGCCAAAATATAGTATAAACTG
This sequence comes from Jatropha curcas, assembly GCF_014843425.1. The sequence goes on from NW_023591102.1 coordinate 3,230,708, forward strand.
CAAAGCCAAAATCAATGACTTTGCCTCTACCAACTTCCAAGAGACGTTTAAAACCTCAATAGCAATTACCAAATATGCTCATATTCCTAACCAATAGTAAACTTCAATTGATCCAACAAAGATTAAAGAAACAATGTACAACAGTTAAAGGAATATCCCCTCTTTTTCTTCCTCCTTCACTTACCAGTAAAACACTCATTCAATCATTTGTAATATAAATCACCTTAGTTTTCTGTCAAAGAAGAAAGACTCTTTCTTTTTTCCCTTCCTTGTGAACAATGGCTACTGTTAGGTCTTCTTTTTGCCTAACAAATTCTTCGATCTTCTTTACCTCTTCTAATTTGAAATGGGTACCAGGGAATTACTTAAATACTAACCAGAACATTAGCAGGATTCGTGTCATTGCAAGTTCTAGTGGCAGTAACCTAATGACACAGTCATCATCAGTTTCCTCTACTGCAGAAAGAACAAATTTTGGATTCAAGAACTTGACTGAGACTTTTTGGGTTGATGTGCAGAGAGCAGAAGGGAGGCCACTAAATGTGCAAATAAATGCACCATTAAGTATAGGGACTGCTCTTAGTCTGGAAAAGGTAGAGAATGTTGCTATTAGGGTTGAACTTAGTAATGGATGTGTTGGGTGGGGAGAAGTTGCTGTTGTTCCTTCAGTTACTGCTAAAAATCAGATGGTAGCTCTTGCAATGGCTAAGGAAGCATGTGAATTTCTTTGTTGCAGTTCTCCTAGGGTGTTGAATTTGGTGCTTAATGAGATTGGTGGTATTCTTCCAGGAACTGAATTTGCTTCTGTGAGTATAATTTACAAGATTGATTTGTTTATTTGTCTATTTTCTTTTCCATTTTTCTGTTATATTTGTGTATTGTGATCATGCGTAGCGTAGTTATGTAAGGTTAGAATATGAGATTACTATTTTTGACTGGTCGAACAATCAAATCGGTCTTTGATTTTATGGGTTTTTGGTGACTAGTGCTTATGATTTTGACTGAATGGTTTTATATGATCTAAAATTTGTCCCAGTATGTGTGGACAAGTGTTGCACTTTTATAGCTCTAACAATTAGTAAAGTTTCTTCTTTTATTCTTTTCTTTTTCTTTCTTTATGAACTTCATAAACTGACAAAATTTTATGCTTAACTTTAGATTTTGCCAAGGTGTCTGTTTTTCTGGAATCAAATTATGCCTTTATCATTAGGGTGTATCTAATTTGCAGGCCGTTTAAGTCATCACAAACAAATTGGATAACTGCCATGCAGAAAATATCTCTGTCTATTACTTTGATTAAATATAAGATGATCTATTCATGAACTTGATCAGACATTCCTCCTAATGCAATTGAGAAACAGCTACACTTACTATTGCAAAAGCATTTCTGATAGGTCACTTCTCCCTTTTATTTTAAAAGGGTGATATATTACTTTCCCTTTAATATACTTATTCTAGTTATCACTTAAGGTATGCTAATCTGGAAGCATTTAGTGATCCTCATTAAGCTCTGTATGTTACAAAAGGTTAGGGCTGGAGTTGAAATGGCATTGATTGATGCAGTTGCTAATAGTATTGGTGTGCCGCTATGGAGATTATTTGGTGGTGTATCAAATACATTAACCACTGCTATAACAGTTAAGTTCTTGATTTACATGCATTCTACTACAAATTTTTTTTTTTCCCTTTTTGTTTTTCTTTATAGTTTTTAGAAATGAATTTTTGACTTGGCTCAATGAATTTCATTCAAGCAGCTTCCATCAATTTGCCCTGCAGAAGCTTCTGAATTGGCTTCTAAGTACTGCCAGTTAGGATTCAAGACATTGAAGCGAAAAATGGAGAAGAACATTAATGCAGAAATCAAAATTCTTCAAGCCATACAGGCAGCTCATCCCCATTGTTCATTTATAATAGATGCAAATGGGAGATACACAGTAAAAGAAGCCATAGAAGTTCTTCAGAAATTACATGGTAATGTCATTTTCTTTTGGAAAACCTGACTTAAAGTTTGATTCCTTGAAGGTTAATTAGGACAAGTATCTGAAATCATTTTCTTATTTCAGATTCAGGAATAAGGCCTACACTTCTTGAACAACCCATTCATAGATATGAACTTACAGGTCTTAAAGAAGTTAGTGATTTTGCAAGAGGGAAGTATGGGATGTCTGTTTCCGTTGATGAAAGCTGTGAGAGTCTAAATGATGTTCAAGGAGTTATCAAGGAAAGTCTTGCTGATGTTATTAACATAAAATTAGCTAAATTTGGAGTGATGGGAGCCCTTGAAATTATTGAATTGGCAAGAAATTCTGGTGTGAATCTAATGATTAGTAACGCAGTAGAGACTAGACTTGCCACTGGATTTGCTGCTCATTTGGCTGCTGGGCTTGGCTGTTTCAAGTAATTAATTGCTCTATTTTTAACTACTATTTCATTGGCTGTTTCAAGACTGCTGGCATCACAAATGCATATTGCAAAACCGCTTTCTTGAACTGCATCCAACTTAATACAATGCATTTCTACAAACAGCTATTATGTTGTTTTAGCACGGCTTGCTAAACATTTTAATGAATAAATTCCTTGGATTAAAAGCCTAATTGTTGTTGCAAATTCACATGTAGATTTGTTAGTCTAGATATGCCATTTCTGCTCTCAGAAGATCCTGTGATCTGTGGTTATGAAGGTATTATACTTTATTCTTAGATTTTGCAATTGGAGTTTATGCTTAGGTTAATGATATTTCATGATGTTTAATCCAATTCTGTATGTAGCTTCTGGTGCTATTTACAAGTTCTTAAATGCAAGAGGTCAAGGAGGATTTCTCAAATGGGATTTCACATCATGGTAAGATATATCTTAATTTTGATTACTTGTATACAACTATCTTTCTATATCTGTACTTTAGTATCCGATGGTAGATTAATGTTACAAATGTTATATATATAAGAAATCTGTTCCTAACCCGTGTATGTGCATTGTGTCGAATTGAAAGAAATCTGTTTTACTTAAATGACTTTAGGCATTAACTTAAATGTACTTAAGAATTCTTGTAAGTCTATATATGAGGTTATCTCAAAAGCTAAATGTAATATATATAATGATCAAATGGTATTCTGCTTAGATTAATTTTTTACAGACCATTGTTTGCCATATCTTTGTTTCTCATGGAACATATAGAATAAAAATCATTGTATTCTGCTTAGATTATTTTAAAAAAAAAAAAAACACACACACAACTTTATGATGATTTATTTACCCTACTTTAGAGCATGAAGAACAGCAGATTTTCTAAACAGCATAAAAACCTCTTATACTAATTGCAGCTTATCAGTCAATCCCATTATTTAAAATTTCCATGTAATTTCCTTTCTTTTGCAGATGATTACAAGGGTTTAGTTCATAAAAAGTGGATGGTGAAGATGGTTTCTACAGCCTAGAGAGTGAACGAACTGCAAAACATTTCTTAGTATATTGCATATATAGAAAGTTACACTAATCATGTGTTAGTGATGTTAGCTGCTCTGATAAAAGTTCTGTGCATGAACTTTCTTCTTCATTTTCTACTTCCAGTGATGGTGTGCATTTTTCTGTAATCCATCTTTCCAGATTTCATAAAATTGGGTTACAAATACATTTCCTGTCAGACTAATCTTTTGTAGAAAATTTCTGAAAATAATGGGCAAATGTAAATATAAATAATCAAGTTCAACAATTTCAGCTAGCATAGTTAAGTACTTTCATTTATTTACTTTATCCTCCAGAGAGAAAAGAGAAATCCATCAAACTCTATACCTGGAATGTGTCGAGAGATGAATCTCAGATTAGAATAACTAAAGGACTTATTATGGAATGAGTCGCGAACTTAGCACAAGCTAATTAGTTTGAATTAATTGCTCGATTTAATTAAATTGAAAAGATTAAACTGAATTGAATAATTTCTTCTCTATTTAACTAAGAAAATTTGAAAATTTCAAATCCAATTTGAAGGGAAGGAAAGAGTAAACTAATCTGATAATGGTTTTTTAATTTGAGTGTGAATTTTCATAGCAGATTCACAGTGATTTTAAAATTTTAATAGATTTATTTTTAATGTTACTTAATTAATTCTTTATTTTATAATGTTTACTTTATTTTATTTTCATTTTTATACATAAATAGAATCCAAAACAATGAAAAATTTATAATATTTTCTTTTCTTGGTATTAATTTTGAGGTGCCTAGGATTGTGTTCATTAAAAGGTCCACGTAACTCAACTATTTCTTGCTCACTCAAAAATGCAAATAAAGAGTTGGCCATGGAGATTTTGCATTAAGGAGCTTGAACACTTCACACCATGGGTCTCTCAATCCTTCAATTGTTCTTAAATGCGATCTAAGGGAGGTGGGGAATCAATTAATTTCTATCATTTGAAATATGTTGAGAGAAGCTTACATTAAAATATGTTCTGACAGTCGAATCAATTATTGAACCGGTAAAGATAAAGATTTATTGAATCGAAGAATTTAATTGGATTCAATATAATTTCACTGGACTTTTTACATATTATATTTTTAAATATATTTTTTAAGATACAATTAAGAATATATGATTTATAGATAGTAAATAATCTTTAAAAAATAATAAAAAGGGCTAAATTTAATATATAAAATAAAATATAATTAATTATTATAAAATATAATATTATTTAGTACTAATCCACAATTCAAATCCATTTTTTCGGAAATACATGTTTAGTTAATATGAAAACAAGGTGTATTCTAAAAACTAAACAGCCATATGATAGAAAAACAATAAAAAATAAAGGATTTTTACAGCCCATTTAAGCTATTAGTCTTGGACTTTTCGTAAAATATATATGATATATATTCTCTCTGTTCCAAAATATTTATTTATATTTTTATTTTTAGATATTCCAAATATTTTTTTTTTTTATGCCTCTCTCATTATAACTAGTTTTAATTTCTTGATAGTGGACAATTTTGAAAAAAGTAGAGATATTTTATATCACGTGACACTGTAATTACTTTGTTTTTTATATTTTGGATAAAAATTAATAACACAAACATTTTGGAACGGAAGAAATACGCGACGCCAATTATTAATTAAGGTGGAAAGAAAAACTAAAACAACATGCTGAGTATAAACCACTGTTCGTTTAGGTTGAGCGGAGTCCTATCTTCCAACCATTCTGGCACTATCCAAAGCCAACACTTTCTCTTTGACCCATCTCCTAATCCTGGGTGCAACAATATTTACATGTCTTAGATACTGCAGAAGCTAATTACAGTGATCTTATGAGGTTGACCAAGTAAATAAAGAAAATAAAATTTTGAATCTTTTCTTCGAGCTTGATGCCATTAGAGGTATTACCTCCCTTCCTGTCTTTTTGGTCTAAGTGTATCGTCGGTTTCAAGCGGAAGCAGAGCCGGAGTCCCAAAAATCCAGATCGAAAAATTTAGGAGTTTTTGCAAATTTTAAATCGAACTGTAGTCAATAGCGGTTTGATTCGACCGGTTATTATCTGGTTTTTACTGATTCTCATTAATTCTTATCTAGTTTACTAATCTGTAATTTAATTTGTCATTCCGGAATGAATCATGGTTCCATTCCCGATTAAGGCGGTCATACCGATTAGTCCGGTCCGGTTATTAGAACTATGACTGTGAACTCAACATGTGTGGCAGAATTAAGAGGTGGTTAGTAGTAATCTCTACCCTTTGATTTTAATTTTTTTTAATTATAAAATATAGAAAAATTTTAAATTATACACATAAATAATGTATTTTTTTCAATTTTATCCTACTAAATTTTGAATTTCTTTATTTGAATTATATAGAAATTAAAAAATCAATACTTCAGTTATTTGATTTACACGCTAAGAAAAAAGTAATTTTTTTTCTTAAAATGTAAATTAAGGGGTTTTAGATAAAACAAAAGAAATATAAAATTTTAATTATAACAAAATATATAAGTATTAATAAAATGAAAAATATATTTGCCCAATTTGGAACTAACACAAAATTTTCATTGCAGGAGTTTAAAATGTATAAACCATGTCCTCGTGTATATCGTATGAAAATTCCCACATGGAACCGGCCGAGGACATTATGGACAATTTAACCACTATAATGAAAATTGTGCCAAGTCTAAGTTGAGCCATTTAATATAACTCTTATTGAAATTACTATGATTCAATAAATAAATAAATAAATTGCTTATAAGAATAATTAGGCCATAAACCAAATTTATTTTATATATTTTTATATAAAAGCTATTTTATTTCTACAAGAAAATACATCACAATCAATAATATGATTTATTTGAATTAAAAATATAGTCGAGAATTTAGTCATTTTCCATATGAAAAAGGACCGGTTGGTTTGATTTAATTAGTGTCGCTATTAATTGATGAAGGTAGGAGGAAGTTAGAAGATAATTAATTATGACACGAATTTAAGATATATTTAATTTAATTATTCATACTAGCTGATGATTAATAATTGCGACTAAAATTTGTAATTGATTACCCATATTCAAAAATAAAAAATTTTCGATACTATTCAAATTTCAGGAAAGCTATGTGAGAAGGCTGTTGAACAGTTAAAAAAAAACACGGACCCGCTTACGAGAAGTGAAAATAAATTATTAGACTGATTAGAACATAAATCAACTGTGAGCTAATAAATATGTGAGGAGATAACCCAAAATAAACAATATTTTGCCGTAAAAATTATTGGATGCCCAATTGACTTTTTTTACAAAATTAATTAGTTAGTTGTCTCTATATATTATTTCAATTATACAAATAAAATTACTTGAAAATAATATGTATTTATAAATAATACGACAAAGCCTAACACTGTACAGTTATGAAATCATTGTTATATATATATTTTTTGAAAAATAATTGTATTCAAATGCATTTTTATATTAGTCTAAAAAAAATGCATTTTTATATCATTATCACATTTCCAAACCCATAGAGAGTGCTATCCTTTTCATAACGATAATAATACTCTCACTTCTATTATTGATTTATCAACTTTATTTTTGATGAAAAGTGATACAAGATTTAATATGAGTTATTTATAGGATATTATTAACAAAATAATTTTCTTCTATTAAAATTTAAAAAAATAGAAAAATTATATTTAATGTAAAATATTTTAAAAAATTAATATTGATTCTTATTTTCAGAAAATTTAATGAATATTGTGGAATGTGTATCCGATTAATATTATAATTTAGGAGAAGTTATGATTTTTTTCTTATATTTTTTTTTCATAATATATCACATTGCCATTTATTTTAAAAAATACGTAATTTTATCTCTATCTTTTATTTCATTGTCCTGAAGTATCTTTCCGTCAATTTTTTGTCCATTTTATCAAAAAATTATTATTTTATTTTTATATTTTGTCCATGTATGTGTTTGGATCTCACAACAAATTAAGAGAACATTAACGCAGTGAAAAAATAAAAGTATGACATAGAGAAATTTAACATGGTTCACTTTTAACTATTTAGGGCTACATCCAAGGAATTAATTCCGAATAATTCTTTCACTATTAGAAATGGTAGGTTTATAAAGAGAGTAATACAAAAATAGTAGCACTCAAAAGTGTTTTTCAAAAACACCTAAATTATCCTCACTATTTTTCTCTACCCTAATTTTAGAACACTTTTTAAAACTAGTTAACTCTCTCCCTCTCAAACACAGATTTTTCTTTCTCTTTTGTGTTTATTCTTCTTGTTGGCGTGCATTGTGAGCTGCGAACTTCTCTTATTTATTGTCAAAGGAGATGCGTAATTAACGCGTCCACCGTTTGACGCGATAATTAAGGCATCCATCCTCTAATTACTTTTTTTTCTTTTTTAAAAATATGTGGATCCCACTTGAGTGGGCACCCCTACAATGGTACGTTGCTAAAATTAACTAATATATACGTATGTTTAATAAAAGAAGTATAAAAAAATTAACAGCACGATGTAACAATCTAACGAAAATAAAAGATACAGTTAAAAGTATGTATTTAAAAATATAAAAGTAAAATAATATATTTTAATAAAATATAAAAATAAAATAGTAATTTTCTTATAATTTACTCCATCTGTCCCACTTTAGCAACTTTAGCAGTAACAGAGAGACAATTTATTTATTTTGACTTTAAATGCCCATTTAGAAGATTTCAAAAGTATTTTTTCAATTTTATCTATATTTATTAGGTATAATTTATTTTTATATTTACATTTATTTACCTATTAATCCATCCATTTTACTTATTTCACTTTAAATGCTAATTTAGAATCTTGAGAATATATTAATAATTTTTTAATATGAGATAAAATTAGTGTTGATATTATAATAAAATTTAATGAGTAATTTTTAATTTTAAAAAGGATAATTTAAATATTATATTTTTAAAAAAATTAATATATTATAATTATTTTCTTAATTTTTGTGGGAAAAAAAATGAAATATTGCTGTTTAAATTAAAAGAAGGGACTAAAGACAACTACCATTAAAATCCCAGATCGGAAAATCCATTAATTAATTTCATAGGACCACGACCGACCTTTATTAAACGTTGTGGGGCCCACTAAAGAAAGCCATTGTTTCGAAGCCGACACGGCATGGCTCGCACTTTCCATCTCCTTCCCCTTCGCCTTTAAATCGCTCACTTCACTCTTCGCTCAATGCACCACTTCAGGCGAAAAAACTCTCTCTCTCTCTCTCTCTCTCTCTCACTCTGTGTCACCATCTCCGATCAACCGAAAATGAAGAAATTTTCTTACTCAGCCCTATCGCTCGTGGTGGTAGTGGTGGTGGTGATGGCATTTGAGGTGCGCTTGTCAAATGCTGTGACCTGTAGCCCTCTGGCGCTGAGTCCATGCCTGCCGGCGATTAACTCATCGTCCCCGCCGTCGAATGATTGCTGCGTCAAGTTAAGAGAGCAAAAGCCTTGTCTTTGCGGATACTTGAAGAATCCAAGCCTGAAACAGTATGTGTCTTCTCCTGGTGCAAGAAGAGTTGCTAACAGCTGTGGTGTTCCTATCCCAACCTGTTAATTCATTAAATTAAACTAATGAATAATTAAGCAGAGCCAAAATAAATAATTATAAATATGTATTGGAAAATAAAATCTTTGAGGGACAAATCACATATAGTGATTGGAGGACTTTATGTAGTTGAATCTCTACTGTTATATTAATAAATTATAGCGAAAATATTTGTTATATCTTTTTATTAATACAGGCAGAATTTTTACTATTTTCTAATTTGTACGTTCTGAATTTTAATTTAATTAGAAAATTCTAATTTGTAGTACTTAGAACTGAAATCGAAATAGATTTGGTTATGGTAAATTTTCATTTTCAATGGCAAAATTGTCTAATTAGTTTTAGTCAATTTCGGACTATTCATGATTGACTTTCTTAATTTTTTTATTTTTTATTTCTCTGATTTGAAATTAAAACTAGAAATGCAATAAAAGGTTTGTGACCGTCATTTGACACTACCCCACCAATTTCCCAATGCAACAGTAACTGAGACAAATCCAAGTTGTCGTCTTCTCTTTTTCTTTATATATATTAGTTTTAGTCATTCGGACTATTCATGATTGACTTTTCCCTTAATTTTTTTAATTTTTTTATTTCTCCTGATTTGAAATTAAAACTAGAAAATGCAATAAAAGTTTGTGACCGTCCTTGACACTACCCCACCATTTCCCCAATGCAACAGTAACTGAGACAAATCCAGTTGTCGTCTTCTCTTTTTTCTTTATATATATATAATATAATATATAATATATATAGTAAAAAACAAATCCATAAAATACAAATCCAATTAGAGGGCATGTTTGATCCGGTTGATTCATATACTAATTGATAGAAGAAATGCAATTAATTATTAGATAGAAGAAATGCCATCAACAATAAAATTAAATAAATGTATCAAAATATAAAAAAAAATGTAAAAATTATTATTATTTATTTTTTCTTTTCATTTGGCTTTTCAAATTAATTAATATATGAGAATTAAGTGTTAAACTTTCACGTGTCTATTAATTCTATATTAAGGCGAATTTAAACTTTCACATGTCTCATTAGTTCATTGTTCGGTTATTTATGGTAAATTAATCCTTTTTTTAAATCATATTTAGTAAATTAGTTAAAATGAAAATAATTAAATATTTATTTCATTTTATAAGTGCCTCGTGTGCAAGTATCCAAAAATCTTAATTATTTAACCATAGCTGAATAATATAATATATAATTTTTATACATAATTGAAAAAATTATTTTTTGAATTATTAAATTTTTAAATAAAAGAAAAATAATATAATATTATCGAATATAATCCTAGTACACTAATTTCAGAGAAAAAAAGAACACTAACTTCAGGAAAACGACCTTTATTAATGAGTGATCAACACTCAAACAGACAAATCAATTGGATGGGACCTACCTTTATTCACTCTTGTGGGACCCATTGAACAAGGCCATTGTTGAGAAGCTGACAAAAATATGACTCACGATTTTCGATCTCCTTCCTCCACATCGTCTTTAAATTGCTCACTTCACTCTTTGCTCAATGCACCAGTTCAGGAAATAAAAAATAAAAAAACCACACTCTCTCAGCATCTCCGATCAACTGAAAATGAAGAAATTTTCTTACTCAGCATTCCCTTTTCTGGCGGTTGTGTTGGCGGTAATGGTGGTGATGGCGGCTGAGGTGCGTTTTTCAAATGCTGTGAATTGTAGCCCTGCCCAGCTGAGCCCATGCCTGCCGGCGATTAAATCATCGTCACCGCCGTCAAATGATTGCTGCGTCAAGTTAAGAGAGCAAAGGCCTTGCTTTTGTGGATACGTGAAGAATCCAAGCCTGAGACAATATGTGTCTTCTCCTCGTGCAAGAGAAGTGGTTAAAAGCTGCGGTGTTCCTTTCCCGACTTGTTAATCAGTAATTAAGTCAAGCTAATCAACAATTAAGCTCACTCTCTCCAAATATTATTATAATAAATGAATGTGAGAGTTGAAAAATGAAGAATGGGTGAGCTTTTTGTATTTTCTAGAAAATAAAATTTTAACCAATTATATATATATGATTGGGAGACTAATATGTATTTCTTGCATTATGTGATGATAAATCATAGTGAAAATATTCTTAAATCCTCGATTAATGCATGTAGAATTTCCTTTTTTTTTTTTAATTATGATTAATTAGGGTCATTTCTTTTTTTTGACAATTTCAAATATACACCTCTCCAATTTTACTAATTGCAGTTAAATTTGTAATCAACTTTAATATTGTGGACATTAACAAAGTTACTATTATAAATACTTTTTACTGAAATTTTGGTTGTACTTTTTGACATGAACTATTAAGTAAGTATTCATTATATATACTCTATCTTGCATAAAAATTTAATAAATTATTAAATTATTTTAATTTAAAAAAATACTCAAAAAAATAGTTCACCTTTCTTTTTTGATATGTTTCAAAATAAACTCCGCTTTTCTTTTTTATATTGTAATTAATCCTTAAATTGTCTATTATAACTTTATTAAATCTTATTTTATTTTCAATAACTCTCATTAATTTTTACTTATTATTCTAATATAATAATTGCTCATGTATTATTTAAGATGGACATAATAGGAAAGTTATATGTATAAAACTGTCTTTAACAATAATAATTATTATTTTATTAATCTCTATGAAAATAAAAAGTGAACTATCTTTTTAGAATGGAGAAAGTATTTGTTATTGATATCATTTCATCAACTCTCTAAATAAAGAATAATGGCTAAAACTAAGGTCATGAAATTCAAAGTGTATAGTATATGACTATATGTTAATATTTATAATAAATTTAAAGAAAATGGCTATTCCTACTGTACGATTGATGGGAAAAACTTATCTGTATCCATCTATACAGTAAACCAATAACAAATTGTTTTGATTCAAATGAGTGTATTTATAACTATACATTTGAAAAAAAGACGATAAAATAATAAAATTTTTAAATATAGATATATATCCTTTTTTATCTATATCGGATGTAAACAAGCTTATTAACGTTATTATGATTATAAAATCTCAAAAAAATGAAAAAAAAAAAAAAGTGAATAAATATCTAATTTTTTCTCTTCCTTCTTTATATTTTTCTTTTGCATGTAAGGTACAGATCACGTGAAGGTATTTGCTTAATTTCATCAAGAAATTCAGGAAAGTTGTTCGCCTTTTCAGTTTTCCTTCTGTAATTACTTGCATGGCCTGATCTGATTTAAACAAATTAAGTTCTCATACATAACGTACGTCTAAGAATTATTTTCAGTTAAAGGTAACCTATTCTACTAAAAAAAACAAAGGATAATACAAAGGTTAAAGCAAGTGCTTTCTTCTTTTGAAATAAAGTTTATTTTCTACAAAAGCTGGAATTTAAATAAACTTTATTTTCTTAATTGATGGATGAGTCTATTTCCGCTTTTGAAATATAATTATTCCAATTTTAATAGCTAAGTTTTGAGATATTGTTTGTTTAAATTTATATATTAAGTCATTCTAACATAAAATCATAATCGATCGCTAATTCAATACAAGGCGTTAGCGGTAAAACTTAAGCTCTGTTCATTTTTTAAAAACGACTTTTTAAAAAATATTTTTTTGAATTATCTAATATGTGGAGTGTTAAGGAAAAAGTTAGTTAACGAAAAATATTTTTCTGATCGAATGAAAATCTAAAATCATTTAAAAAAAAAATAATTGACTTCCATTCTTATGAAAGAAAATATTTTTCAAATATTAATAACCATATTACAATCATATAAACACATATTTACTGATTCAATGTACTCACTGTCAGTGATCATTGCTAATCGCCACTGGTTTATCACCATCAATCACTACAATTACCAGCAATCACCAACAATATTAACCTCATATTTAATGATAAAATTTTATGAAAGGTCTATAAATTTAGATATTTTTATAGTCTTATAAATAATAAATTTAAATATTATTATTAATTAATTTTTAATGTTATAACTAATAACAGAAAATAAATTGTTTAAAAAATTATTTTCCAATGAAACATTTTTCTTGTTTTAAAAAATAAGTTATTTCCTTAAAACAAGCAGAGCATTTATATGTTGTTTTATAGGAAAACATAAATTAAGATTCTCTAGTGTTTTTGAGATATGGATTTTCCAAACTCATGTCAATTTTCTTTTTTTTTTTTTTTTTTTTTTTTTTTTTTTTTCATGTCATTTTCTTTTTTTTTTTTTTTTTTTTTTTTTTTTTTTTCATTTTTTTTTTTTTTTTTTTTTTTTTTTTTTTTTTTTTCATATATGAGATTGTGATGGACATCTCAGCTATATTACTAAAGAAACTGTAAAAATATTAAGAAAAAGATATTATTTTTGGGGCGATAGGGTCATCCATCTTGACTTTTGCAATACGACGAAGAAAATAGTCTTTTGCGTAAAACATTGCCTGCTTTGTGATCGTCACTAAGCCACCAACCCTCATCAATTTCATGACTTGTGAGTCATACAAGTTGTCGTTATCTCGTTTTTGGTTGATACGGCTTACCGTTTTTAATCAGTAAGTTCATTGATTTGGTCATGTAAATTTCTTCAAAATACAATTAGGGAATGAAATTTCTGTCAATTATTTTCACTTTAAAACTTAAAATTTTCCCTGAATTAATTACTATTTAAATCTTAAATATCCCAACTTTGAATTGACGGCTCTATTACATGTTTTAGAAGCTAAATGCAAAAATCTCTTTAATTTTTACTTTTTAATCCAATTTTAAGTGAAAAACAAAAATAATTCCAAAAATTATTATTTCCATTTTCATTTTCAAAAAGTCTCAAGCTTCTGTACAATCTTGTTCTACTAGAGTCTAGGGAAATTAACTTCACCAAGAGATCCCATATGAAATGGGCTTCAAGTTGATGAAGCTGCCTAATCATTGGGTCCATCATCCATGGCGGAATGGAAGGGATTGTGCACAGAGTAGAAGTGAATGGTTTTGTCATTTAAATCTAAAATTATAAATATTTGTAAATTAATAATATGCAAAAATATAATTTCACCTTTTATCGTTTAATCTAAACACGGAAGAAAATAATTTAAATTAAAACAATGTAAAAATAAATTATAATAATTTTTAGAAAAATATTATCCATCCATATTTATTAAAAGAACTAAACAACTTTGCCGCGATACATAATCAGTTGTAAATAAACTCTAATTAATTTTTCAGTGGATTCTATGCGAAATGATTCAATAAACCCATTATGGTCCATGACGGTGAAGTTTACGAGAAAACATAACGAGCTACTCTGTACAAATACTTGTTACATTTGATAAAATAATATGTTTTTAAATGTTTTTTAATTTTATAAATATTTTTTTTTCATTATTATCCTTTTTGTATAACTAGCAGTGATTTCTTCACTTCCTCAATCGTTTTTTGTAACTTAGATAAATTAAGAGTAGTATAATCAATTCATTTAATTAATTAATTATAATTTAGACAAATTAAATAGTTTTCTTAGGAGACGTGAAAAATCAAATGTGACAAATATTTGAGAATGGAAGGAACATATTTTCTCGCTCTATTCCTAAATACCTGTCATATTTTATAAAATATTATATTCCAAAATACTTGTCACATTCGTGGTTTTAAAGAACAATAATTTTTTTTCTCTATATTCACCATTTGTATATAACCAACAATTATTCTTTCGATTCCTAACAAATTTGGTGTTTGGACATATTAAATTAAGGGTAATATAGCTAATTTACTCAATAATTTATTATAATGATTTTTTTAAGGAACGTGAAATCTGAAATGTGATAAGTATTAGGAACGAAGGGAGTATTTATTTAATATTAATTGTAATGCATAAGAATTAATTAACATATGGATAAAATTGAGATACAATGCAAGCAATGGCGGAGCTAGGACCCTAGGGTCAGAGAGGACACTCACGTATAATATATATTTTTTAGTATAAGAAATTTAAAAATAAATTGAATTCTGTAATAAAAAGCTACCACTTCCATTTATAATACAAAAAACAATTAGAAGAATTTTTTAAAAAAAATTCACATTTGTTCTCTACGTAATTTCATATTTTGAAATCTCTGAATAATTAACTCATTGTCATTGCTATTAAATACATCTTTCTGTATAAATGATTAAACAATCATTCATCTAAGTATCTTATATTCGATTATATAACCAATTGTTCACAATCTTCATTACAGAAAATGCTCTCTCT
This sequence comes from Jatropha curcas, assembly GCF_014843425.1. The sequence continues at coordinate 3,246,006 of NW_023591102.1, forward strand.
ATTAATGTGGTAACAAGTAAAACTGATGCTAACTTAATAAGTGAGTATACTAACGGATAAATAATATATCTCTCAGTTTAACTAACTCTTATTTCTTGGAAACATAACTCAATATTTTATATATTTAAAAAAGCACTCAAACTAATTTAAGGGATTCATAAATTATAAATATAATAATTTAAGAGATTCACATTACAAAATATATTAATAGAAAAAATTTTGAAGTCATGGCTCAACATCAACTACATGTGGCTCTGCCAGTGAATGCAAGTAGTGGTGTCTTTTTCAGTTTTTCTGGCTTGCCAAACAATTGAGAAACATAGCACAGCCAATAGAAAACGAAATAAAATTGGTCCATATATAGCACGTAGGTCATAGAGATCACATGACATGTGTAATAATTGTATATATTAATTAATTAACTAATAAGTATTTAAGTTTTGGACTGAATGCATAATCCTGTGCTAATACAGCTCTCTGAGTCACCAGGAGTCATCGCCTTTTTAAAACCCAGAATTAAAAAAATAAAAAAATGTATAAAAAATAAAATAAGCTCGCCACCACTCAACTAACAAATTATTGTTATTGCTATTATTTTTGAAATTTTCGCCAGTAAAATTTAAAGGATTACATAAATATAATATGAGTTATAATTATTTTGATTATAAAAAAGCGTGGGATACGATATTTTGTCAGATCCTAGGTGTATAGTTCAGTTGAACCATATCAAGATAACCTATGATATATGATAAATTGGAGTCTTTATATGTATACCAATTAGCAGTTCTAAATCCTCAGGCTCTGATACCAACAAAAGAGAGAAAGGACCGTTTAATTACTCAGACTCAGATATCAAGTTGATTTTAATATTTATAAATTAATAAACATATCATACATATTAAAACCTATATAAGCATGAGCTGAAACTAAACAAACGATCATTATCAATATACAGGTTAATCAAAAAATATCATTAAATATATATGTCAAATATATACTATTAATCATAGGATTATAAATCAATATAAAATCATTACCTATTATCTTGGTCCGTAAGCGTTGTAGCACAAGGTTTCCTTGTTTTCAAAGTGGCAATGATAATACACCTAGAGGTTATGTGGTTTCAGCTGATATACCAAAGATTTTTAATTAATAGTATATTGTTTTTAAAGATGCACAGTATATGTTTTTAATCTGACAGTAAGTGAACAGTCCATGTTTATGAATATTACAAGAAAATGATATTTCTGATGTGGAAGAATCACACTG
>NW_023591103.1:0-38384 GCF_014843425.1 Jatropha curcas
AAGAAAAAAATTGAAAAAGGGGATCCCCGATTTAACAAACCTGAAAGGCCTTTTTGGGACGTCAATCAAAAAACCTCTAAGAAGCTGACCACAACCGAGCTGAAGATGTTGAAACAACAAAGCCGATTATACTTGAGGCTTTTGGACGTCATTCGAGAAACCTCTAAAGCTGATTACACCGAGCCCTGAAGAAGGTGAACAAGCAAAGGCCGATTAACAACCCCGAGCGTTTGGACCATTATCAAAACCCTCTAAGAAGCCGATTAAAACAGGACTGGCTGAAGAGGTGAACAACAAAAGCTCGAATTACACCGGGCCCAATCATCAAAACCCTCTAAAGCCCTGATTACACCGAGCTGAAGAGTGAATTAACAAAGCCCGATTACACCGAGCTCTTGGAACATCATCAACCCTCTAAAGCGATTAAACACGCGAAGCGAGGGTGACAAAGCTAACAACCGAGACTTTGGACATCATCAAACCCTCTAAAGCCGATTAAGCACCAAGCTGAAGGAGGTGAAACACAAAGCTGATGCAGCCCGAAGCTTTGGGTACATCATCAACCTCTAAAGCAGATTTACATTGAGCTGAGGAGTGTAACAACAAAGCCGATTTATAAGTCTGAGCTTTGAAATCACCAAAATCGCTTTGAACCAATTCAGACCGAGCCTCGAAGGTATCTCAAAACAAATCAAACCGAGTTTTGAAAGATCGTTACCGGATCCGACTGGAAGCCAACAAAGCCCGATCAGACCTAGCTTTGGACATGACTTAGATGAATCATAGGCAACTATTTCATTCAACCCCCAAGATTGAAGGCGGCCGTCAATGGCCACCATTAACATTAATCGTCTTACAACAATTAATGATAAGTGGGAGGGGCAAACTGTTGACGCGTGTCTATCCGCCCACCTAATCCAATAGGAATACGAGGAACGGAATGAGGGTTACTTGCTAATCTAGAAGTCTTTTGATTTCCAAAGGTAATTAAATAAACCAATGTAAATGGTCTGATTCGCATTAGAGTTGCGTCCACGCAGTGCTATCAGGTGCGTGACGGCACTGTCAGCTGCGTCAACGCAAACTCCAATTCTAGATAATCGTCACCCGAGGAATGTCGACATATATTGGTTTTCATTCTGTCTGAGTAACGTGGCAAAGCGGTCCACGAAGTGACGTCTGCGTCACGCAGCTATGGGTCCTCGTCACGCAGTCCGTCAGTTGCGTGACGACAGCTATCGCTCTGTTGCCCACTTCTATAATACATCAATTACTCTATATTTGGGAACTGGTTTTGAGGACGTCCAAGAAACCAGCACACTTTGGCTGAAGTTTCTCTCTAAGACTCCTTTGAGTCCCTTGAAGAAAAACACCATTATCAAGAACATCAATTAGGTTTAAAAAACGAAATCATAAAAAAGGTAATATAAAAGTAAAGAGAGTAAAAGAGGAATCGTAAATCCTTGTGGACAAAGCTTCTGAACCCATTAACGCTTCATTCTTTAAAGCGTTCAAAGCTGTTACACAATCCTCAGTCTGAGGGTTACGGTAAATTCCCTAAACCTTTCCTGTATTTTTTATTTATTGTTTTATTGTTGGTTTGTTTTGTTATCGTTTTAGTGCTTTAATCTTAGTTAAAGCGGTATCTGTTCATTATTGGTTTGTTTTTTTAGATCTTATTTAAAGCGGTTTAAATAAAAGGATGATTAAATAAGTTTGTTTGAAAAAGTAGCACGGACCAGAGAACAGCTGCGTCACGCAAGCTATTGGATTCCGTCCACATCAAACTGTTCTTATAGAACAGCTGCGTGACAACACCTGTTTCTATGGTTCTAGAAAGCAAATTTTTTTTTGTCTTTCAATAACGATTTTGTACAAAATAAATTTAATTTCTAATAAATCTGATACAACCAATGTGAGCAGATGCGAGTTTAAGTTAAAATTTTTATAACACAAAATATAATTATGTTGATTTTTGGGTTTGTTTTTTGGGTTAATTTTTATATGGGTAAGAATGTATTTTAGGTTTGTTTATGGCTCTGCCTTTAACGCATAAAGGGCCCCCCAAAAGAAAAAAGGCCCCCCGAGTCCCCCCTGTTAATTTATTTATTTTAACTGCTTTGGTTTGAATGGTTTTGGATGATTATGATGCGATGATTAAATTATTTAGGACGATTACTTAATTTTCCACCATAAGAAACTCGTTCGATCATTCGGTTGGGTTTTAAATAATAAAATAATTGGTTTTTTAACTAAAATTAAATTAGAAATCGAAAGGTTAAAAGAGGCCGGTTCCGAGCGTCAGCTTCCAAACCGGCTGGCGACCCAATCCCTTAACCCAGAAACCGTAATTGGTTCGCTTGAGCCATCTTTTAAATAAATTTGCCTTGAATAAAAATTTGTGATGTTGAAATGGAGTCACTGTTTATAAAATTGGAAAACGGTCCTCATTGCCGAAACAATGGTGCGATTCAAATTATTAATAAGACCGATTTTATCGGCCATCGTATCCAAAAAATGTTTGTCACCAACTTTTTCAAAATCACTCTTTCCCACCGAAAATTTACAAATGGACGTTTTTTTCGCAGTCGCTCGGTTGGGCAAGTCGACGAAAACATCTCCGAAATCAGATTAAGGATAAGTCTTCCTCTCAAAAATCACTATGATGTAATAAAATGATATATAGTCAAATTCATACATTAGTAATTCCTATTTAATTTTACATAGCAACTTTAATGTTGTAAAATGCAATAACCTCTGTAAGATATAAATCATGCTGCATTTTTTTCTAATTTTGAATTGAATCATTTAAAAGCACGAATACATTGATTGATTAAAGAAATAGTGAATCTTTGAAGAACTCTTTGCATGCTCATGTTACTCGAGGTACTGTAAGAAGAAAAAAATGTCAAAAATTCCGATCGCAATTAATCGTAATTGATATTGTAGTGCTTGCGGATAGTTGTTGTGTTGTGCGAGGTGGTTTGGGATCAAGTAAAGAATCACCGTCTTAGATCCTGGCTGTAAGTGCATGCAAGGGACAGTAGCACGCCATAATTATAAGTAGAATGCTCGGCTAACAAAAAGATGATATACTGGTAGATTTGTCATTTCCTATATAGTAGTGTATTAAAATTATATTCACATATTAGTGCTACACTAATAATTGGCATGATGTAGGAAAGCCACAATGTGCACCTAGGAATGTAACTATGTCTGTCTACTTAGACATATTTTAATATAGTTACTAATTCATTGAGCCCAAAGCACTCACTCCCGCTTTCAACTTAAATTTTTTAGGCATGCCAGATCAACAGTTCTACATGTGCCGAAAGCTATGTTTCTCTTCCTCTACAGAAGCTAACTAGTACGCAAGTTAGTTGATTAAAGAAGGCTCTCTCATTTTATTATTTACTAACATTTAATATTACGTAAGATATCCGCAATTATACTAGGACTATAGTATATGTAATACACTCCTGTAAAAGTGTGTTAAACTCTGAAATAAATAGCAAACTTTTTGTGAAATAAAAATCTCATGGTTTGGTATTGACTGGCAAGCGCCATGAAGGATAACTGATATAATTGTAATAATTGAATGTTGCCCAGATTTTTGAGCTATGTTGAATGATGAATTATTTGAGCTGGCCGTAAGTAAAATTTTTGATGATTATATTTTTAATTGGAATTTTGCAAAGGTAAAATATTTAAAATTATTGTGGATTGCTTTAAATAAATCCTTTTTTTTTTTGTTGCTTAAAATAAGTAAAAAATAGTATCAAAGGTGTATTAAGGTGCCTTAAGTTACCTGTGCTCTAATACCAATGATAAGAATTCGTGATAATAAATATTGGGAAATAAATTTTATTTGTTTTAAACTGAAAACTTTAGTCTCCAAACGCGATCAGTTAGTTTGGATTGTAAATCAATTTGGACTAAATATCCAAAGTCAAAATTGATTTTACTTTGAATTTCTCTAAACTGAGAATCCAAGTAAGAACAGAATTATTGCAAAGATTGATTTCCCAAATATGCAAAAACGATTCCAGATAGTGGAAACAGAATGGAGAACTTCCGTTACTTGTGGAGCTGAAAAAAAAAAAAAAAGCCAGATTTGATGAAATATTTTGTTTTTGTATATGATCTCTATCTGCTTTATTTGGAGACGATGACTGTGATTCCTTATGATTATTCAATTGTTAATCTAGTCATGGATGCATTGAATTGACCTTGCACATTAATGAAGTGAGGTTCTAAAAACACCTTTTTTAAGTGATCGGTGGTGTTTGATCGAGTAGCTCTGTACGATAGAAAAGAGAAAGTTTTTTTCTTTTGGTAAATAAGAAACTGGTGTTGATATAGGGTTAAAGAAGGAACGAAGCATAAGGTAATGAAATAGGTTAGAAAAATTAATTTTTTGGATGAGGAGTAGAGAAAAGTTTAAGTGTAAGAGAAATTAAATTTTCTATTGACCCGCTAACCATGTCAATCGTCCGATAAGTTTTTTGTTATAAATATGGTAGATGAGACAAGTTATAAGAGAAATTAAAATGGAAGATCGTAAAGTAAGTGACCCTATCCAGTCGCCGAGTGTTGAAAATTCAAAGCATTCTTCAAGAGTAAATTAGCAAAAAAGTAATCATCGCAAAATTACTCCAGATCAAACAAATCAAACGTCAATGTACATTTATAATGGGGAATTTTCTAACAATAACTTAGAATTTGGAGTCACTTGACGTTAACATAAAATAATATATTTATTTCTTAATATTTTGGTAAATAAATCTAAAATAAATTTATTAAAAGTGGTTGTTTTGTTTCTTTTACACAACTAATATTTATGGTAATAATTTATTAACTTTGTAAAAAACGGTTATTTTGAATAAAGTTGGCCTGCATATTACAAATAATACTTCCCGATTGGCTAATATTTAAACACTTCTATATTCTTGTAAAGTGATTTTTTTTTTTTTTTTATTTTTTTTTGTAAAATATTTATGTATTTACCAAAATGCATACTTCGATTTGCTAAATACTTTGTAAACTTATTATTAATTATTTTATAAATAGGTTTTTTTTTTTTTTTTTTTTTTTTTTGTAAATATTATGATTTACAAAATCATAACTTCGATTGCTAATACTTTGTAATACTTATTATTAATATTTTATAAAAGGTAGTTTTTTTCTTAATATTGTCGGCTTATAAAATCAGAACTTTCCTTTAGATTTTTCTTCAAGATTTCAGATCTCAAGCAAGAAGAGCTCCTTTATAATCTAATCCTATGACAAAATGTTCATTAAATGACTATTTTCCTTTATGATTAATTTGAAATGAAACTCACTTTGCTGCTCTTTCAAAGCCCGAAGTTGGTAGATCATAAGATGCTTTCTTTTTTTTTTTTTGAAAAGATCATAAGATGCTTTCTAAAACATAAAAGGGATAGAAAATCATAGTAAAGAGAACGCAAGTGTATAGATGTCTGAGAATGCAAAGCAGCAGAGTACACATATTATATTTACATTCTTATGTAGGCCAACTAAAGGGCCTACATATTTTAACTTATTTTAACTTTTCTTTTTCATATGATAACACTTCAAATATTTGTCTTTAAATAGAAGATATGGAGAAAGAATCAGTTCCAGTTATCCTGATATTGTTTGATTCTGTTAACAGGTCAAATGAAGTTAATGACAATGGCGAAAGTGCAACATTCATCTCCTTTCCAGCATTGTCGAACCGGCTCTGGATAGGCACCACCTGTGCAATGTTTAGAGCAGAAACATTGAGAGTTAAGGAAGAAATTCACTCTCTACATGTCCCCCTAATAACACTATCTAATACTTCTACTCTAATCCATGAGGAATATAATAGCAATTGCATTTAGTTTTGAGAACTTACCAGTCTCAGATGCTCAAGATTTAACATAATAATATATTGCAGCAGAACCATAATACGATAAAACGGAAATGCAAAACCAGCTAGCCACATAACATGGATGGATAAATTACTCCCCACTATGTACCTAAGATTAATCATTGGCTAAGAATCAATGTAAGGCTACTTTTCCCAACTAATTCTCATCTCTCTATCATCCAACTATTTTTTATACGTTGCTGAAGTGCTTTCGCATTTCAAGCAGACATTTCATCCTCAGGAGTATATCAATCTTGTCCCATGTATCTGATGTTCCATTTTCATTATCACTAAAGCATTCCCAAGGAGAAAAATACATGGGTAAGTAACTGCTAGTGAATAATGGTACGGCGACAAAATAAATGAATGATTTATCTAGCAGTAACTTATATGCCCCCCAGAAATTTGTAGAAATTGCAACTGATCTCATGAAAACCCAGGAGAATTGGTCAAACTGCCATTTCCGCCTATACAGCCCATGACAAGACATTCATGCATCTTTCGTTTTCTAAGTTTGATAGTCTCATCTTGTTACTTTATTTTCCCTCTTCTTTTTTTTTTTACTTTATTCTGGGAGGAATATGATAGTCTCATTTTACCAAAGCTAATTGAAGACAAAAGTAGGAAGGGTCAGACCAAGGAATTTGATAGTCTCATTTTACCAAAGCTAATTGAAGATAAAAGTAGGAAGGGTCAGACAAGGCTATCATTGCAGAGGCTAAAAAGATCCAAGGGAGCTTTACTATGAGCAGAAAACACTCTCATAGCAACAGATAAACAAAGAGAATAACCATTAGATACCTTCTTTGGCTCCTTGAAGGAATTCTCATCCATTGGATTAGCAGAAGTCAGTACAGTCATTGTTGATCCAGACTGTTGTATGGAATTGAGCCCCAATCCGTCAACAGAAATTCTGAGACTCACTGCACTGCTCCCAAAGTTCACAATCTGAAAATACATTCACCTCACAATGAGAACTTTACACCAAAATAAAATCAATGATACTCTTACAAGATTGACAAATATGGAAGCAACGATCCAGCGAGGCATCTGGGTACTGTAGTTATAGAGTGGGAAGGGCTTAATATTGAGAACTCATAAAAGTCTGTACCATTGGCAAGAAACAAATGCATGTCGTCAAACAATGGCAGTTATTCACATTGAGAAGACATAAAGAGCAAACTTAGTTGGCATTTTAATACTGCTAAATTGGAATGATGTCATTATTTTGAGACGAAAAAGAATAAAGTTAACGATAGAACTAGAAGTTTGCTGTGTAGAACATGATATTTGTAAGCACTGTTGAGTATTAGAACATATGTTAAGTAAAAAAGAGGTAAATTGCAAAACCTTTATCTTAAGGTAATTTTCATTATCCACTGAGTTCTGCCAAATAATTGCAGAAGCAATGAGTGCAGATGAATTTGTTTGAAGGGTAGCATTGAGAAGTGTTGCTCCACTTGAATCCATAAAGAAACGCTGCACCCAATAGCTAGGAGTTCCATATTGCTGTGCAGAGTTGAACACAATGGCATCTGGGTTCCACCTTCAACACCAATTTTTCAATATCAGCATACCAGAAAATAGAAAGATATATTCCTTCATTTCACATAATTAAATTTCAAGAGAATAAGACACGTACCGTCTGTCATTGACATGCACAAAAAGTGGTGCATAGCTTGCCATCTCAACAACATCACTGCAATGGAGAAAAGAGACCTCAGAATATTGCCTTGTGATCAATGAAGGAGCACAAAAGACCTCTTGAATAGGAATCAAATGTGGAGTAATAGGAAGTTTTTATGACCTGAATATTACTTATGAATTTGTCAATCCAGCCTCTCTCTCAGAAAAAAAAAAAAAGGAAAGAAAGAAAAGAGTTACAGATGACAGATCCCATAAATCCTGCCTTTGGCGTAAATTTTCAATCTTAACTAATTCTTTCAATTTACATATTTTGTCCCATACTTTATAATTGGTAGCAAATATATCTAAGATGAGAAATCATGGAAGAGTCATGTATCTATCCTGAGCTGGTATTTATGACTTCGTAGATTGGGCGAGATACAGAAAAGAGGAATGAAAGCATTGGAGAGCTTCAAGTGGGCCTCAGTTAATATCTGAAATCCTACTTAGTTTGCCCATGCATGTTAGCATTTTCCAATTCAGCACCAGCTCAGTGTTCTATGTCATGATTCCTATCGTAGGAATTGTTACCACCAATAGAATTTGTGATAAACAGAAAAGAAGAACAATTTGAGAAAACTGACTGGAAAAACAATGAGAAAGCCGAGAAATAGAAAAAAAAAAAAACATTGGGATCATATTTGTAGACATTCATAAACTAGTAAGTTCTTCAATAACTACAGCAAACCTGTTTTTCTCCAGCCCAATGAGGAATGCAGCTTCAGCAAGTGCAGCTAAAAGACTTCCTGTGCCAGCATCTCTTCCAGTCACAGCATACTCACTAACAAATGCCTGAAATTAACAAACAAAAAGACCAATCATTGCAATGATTTATTGTTGTCAAATTTGAAAAGCATATCAAACCTACCTTGGGACCATTGCGTGATGTTCGATCAAATTGATGTGCCATAGAAAACAAATTGTTGGCAGATGTATAGACCTAGTTAATAGAGGACAGACAAAAGGCTGAGGTTATGTTCTCTGACCTATGACGGTATACACATTGTAAAACAAAACGAACATCTATAAAAAGAAACTTTAAAGCATGTATGAGAAATTACAAATTCAGTAGCAAGATGGTTACATGAAAGTCGTAGTAATCAGCAGGGTGATCCAAAGAACGAGAAGATCCATCACAGTTTGAGATTATTTTGATGTCAGGATAGACACGTTTTATAGCATCGTAAAACTTCAGATAATTTCCTGATCATCAATATAAAATACATGAAATATATTTGCAGACATTTGTCCTGTATAAAAACGCGAAATATAGATATAGTCTTGAAACTAGATATCTCATTGAAAAATCATCTTTGTAATCTTATTAATAGATTAAATATGAACACCACTAGCTTGAATTTGAAGTATAGAACTACTTGATATACACACAAACCTAATTCTTTGATCTGATGGGGGAAGAGAGAAAGAAAAATGGAAAAGTAAAGAGAGAAGAGAAAAAAGAACTATGCATATATATTTGTATATGGTTTCAGCATATAAAAACAGACATAAACCATGGATCTAAAATGGTATGCAAACCTCGGTAATTTTTCTTTCCACAATCCTCATTTCCAACAGCAACATATCTCAAGTCAAAAGGTTCTGGATGTCCCATTGCAGCTCGAACAGAACCCCACTTAGAACCAGAATCGCCTCTAGCAAACTCAATACCATCAAGAGCTTCCTGCAATCCTCCATCAAGAGCTAAATTAATGAATCAGGGCTAACGAAAGATCTTAAGTGTTTTTATTTCCCTTTTTGTCCTCTACTCAGATTAAAATCATCTTCAAGGACGCAGTTTAAGATTTTACTAAAACCTGAAATAGCACCATCTTAAACCTCAGAATAAAAAGAGATTTGATCTGGTAAATCAGATCATACCACAGCAGTGACACCTACCATACCCCAAGAAATAGTTGCAAAGCTATTCATATCCATCAGTCTGGGGCTCTATATATCACCAATGAACTACAAATCTCCCATAAAATTTTATTTTTGATTTTATACTCTGGAACAGATGAAGTTTAAGCAGGACATTAATACATCTACTTCAATTGTGAGATTAGACTGATGATGCAGACATTAGTATATATCAAGTCTGCTTGAAATTAGAAAATAGTCTTTTGGCCTAGGATTGATGCAAACAGAACTTATTGAACTTGTTGACATACTTGTACAAAAGGTAAAATGCTGGACGTATCAACTTCATCGTTATGGCTGATCCCTGCCAAAATAAATCATAAGGAATGATAAAGAATAAATCAACCAGAGTAAGAACAAGAAAAAAATATTTAAAACCAAGACACCTTTCGTTTTTTGGAAAGATTATACTGGAAAAAAATATTTTGCATTTTCTGGCATTTGGAGTAATTAGGAAAATTGGACGGCAACAAATGTTTTTCTGGTCAAAGAAAAACTTAAGATAAATCAACAAATGTTTCTCTTTATGAATATCAAAAGATTCATAAAGAAAAAAAAAAAAAAAGAAAAGAAAAGAAAAAGAGGAATCTCTAAGGAAAGACATTAACACACATTTATTGCTCCATTGATCATCCTTAGTCATCCCCAGCCATCACAAGCCACTGGTGACAGCCATAGATTACCATTTTATACATATTTTTCTTTATACTTAACATAAATATACAATATAAAATATTTATTAGCCATTTAAATTCATGGAAAATAATATTTTCCAATATACTCCAAACACCAGAAAATAATTTCCAGCTGAATTTCAGTAAAATAACCAAACAATAGAATATAAGTTTTCTTTTTCCTAGAAAACATTTCCTTAAAATTTTCTCGGACAAGTTATTTTCTTTGAAACAAAAGGAGGCCAAGCATGCAGAAAGTACCATTATTGAACACCCATATCGGCAATGCACCAAGGTCTTCTGCTAGCTGCACAAACAATTGACATAGAATGCAAATAATTCAATTTTTAAAATATCCATCTCATTTAGCACAGTGGAAAAATAAGGCACCTACTTGAAGCAACTCAAAATGACCAAGTCCATCATCAGTCCAATATTTCCAAACATCACCAAAATGCCCAGGTCTCTCCTCCCATGGTCCAATTGTTTCCTTCCAGCGAAATGCATTTCTTAACCATTCACCTTCAACAAAACAGCCACCTAACAACATGTGATAGAAAAGTTACTGCATTAGACAGCTCTAAACCTTAACCTCTTAAGAGACGAAAAAAAATAAAAAAATGAAAAATAAAAAGGCTGACTGCAAAGAAGCAGAAGAATAAAGTAGTAAAAAATGTAGCGGGTGTGAAAATTTGAGGCACAGGATTATACAATCAAGATCTGTACCAGAGATGCGGCTACATACAAGAAGAACTAGTGTATATGACTGCCCAATCTATCTAGTCCCAAGAGACTATAAAATAATGAGAAATCATGAGATTATATTCAATTTTCAGTAATGATTCTGATACTTAAATTTTCTCATTACATGCACAACACTCAACAGCAACAAAGCCAAGCCTTAATGCCAAATTAGTTGGATTAGCCATCTGAATTATTTGTTTCCATTCCACTCTATCATAACTAGGTCCATACCAATGTCAAACATCAGTAGGTCTTTCAAGAAAACTCTCCTACATGTGGTTCTACGTCTACCTTTTCCCTTTTTAGCACTCACCATCATCATTGTATTGCACAGACGAACAGAGTACTTGAGGGGTATACATAGGACATGACCAAACCATCTCACATGTCTTTCTGTCATTTTATTCTCAACTTGTGCTACTTACACCTTTGTAGCCATTTCTAATCTGGTCTAATCATGTGTGACCATATATCCATCTTAACATCTGCATTTCTGCAACATTCATTTTGTGAATATGTTGGGCATCTCAGGACCAACTTTCACTTCTATATCACATCACAAGTCTCACCATTTTATAGAACTTGCCTTGACTCTGTTGGATATATTGCTATGACATAAAATGTCTAGCATGCATCCATTTCATCCATCCTATTTTAATTCTATCAGTTATATCTTCATCTTTCATGCTACATTTCTGGAATATAGAGCCTAGATATCTGAAATGATTGCACTCGGCACCATTATACCATCCAAGCTCACCTCATCTCTCCCCCTCTTCTTATTGTGGACAAACGCATAGTGCATGTATTCTATCTTACTTTTGTTTAACCTAAAACCCTTGCTCTCAAGACTGGTTTTCCATAATTCCAACTTTTTGTTTACTCCTTCAATAGTTTCATCAAATAACATCCCCAAATAATATGCATCATAGAACATGATCTCGTATACTACTAGTTAAGTCATCATGACTAGGATAAACAAGTATGAGCTTAAGGTAGATCCCTGATGTAGTCCTACGGTTATGGGAATCTCCTCTACATCCCCTCCCGTTTTTCTCACACTTGTGACTACACCTTCATACATATTATTAATGGCATTAATATTTTTGACTTGACTACACCTTCATACATATGCAATAATAAGAAAATTAAAAAAAAAAATTTAAAAAAAAGCCTAGAAACAGTATAGGTCCAAATAAAAGTATGATATCAACACAATGTACTTTCATTTATGATTTTACTGCATAAATCATGACTTATGAATACCAATCCTTTTTCTCAAGAATACTGCAAGCACAAAACTTCAGTATCAATATAAAGAAAACACTAAGGGAATAAAAAAAAATAAGCCTAGAAAGAGTACAGTTCTAGCTAAAAGTAGGTGTATCAACAGAATGTACTTTCATTTATAGTTCTATTGCATCCATCACATCTTAATATTATGAATATCAATCCTTAATTTGTCTCAAGAATGCTACGAGTATAAAACTCCAGTACCAATATGAAGAGAAGAATCTCTTGGAAGACAATTTGCAAAAATATAGATGTTAAATTTAGTAATATTGATCAAACCCGTGCAAAGAGTGAGCAAAAGAAAATCACATCGCGATTTACTCATGATCTCCCCAAAAACTCCAAATTGCAACTTAAAATATTTGTTTATTGATATTAGTGAGAAACAGATAAAAGAGGTTTTTATTATTCTTTAGATGATGTGCAGGTGCATCAATGTTTAATTGCTTTAAGCATCCATAATTTGCAAACTTCTGGATTAGAGCGAGAAGAAGAAGAAGGAAGATAGAGACTAAAAATGCTGAGATGTTTTTAATCAACTAGAATACCGTATTGGAATTAAAAACATTAGGATCTTTTCAATCATCTAAAGTACCATATTGTGATCCTTTTAAGGCTCAACTCGAATTTCACCTGTAGCAACATGCCCTTCTGACATCGATATCAAGCATTTAGTGATTACAAAAGTAAAACAATAGGGGTCAATATGTTTAAATAAAGTTTGGGTTGCCACAAAGACTTCTCAGAGACAGTTAGAGGTGAATTTATTGGCCGCCCGAAATATAATAACATACATCAACAACATAACAGCTCTGGCCAATCAGATAATATAACAAAAACAAGAAACAAGAAGTTGGATAAAGACATAGTCAGAGTTATTCACTTTCAGGAATACCGTTCAGTTAGCAGTTCAGGTTGGTAAATATATTAGTAATGAGGGAAAGCAAAAGATAGTCCCAAAGATTATTAATAAAAGATACTACAAAAATAAACAAAGATTAAATTTTCCTGCTTTTCTTTCTCTTTTTTTTTCAATAAAAAAAATTACAGTGAAAACATAAAGCATGAAAACAAAACCTCATTAATTGCAGCAAGAGCTTGACATGGGAAGTAACATATAGCTAGAAATAAAAATGAAGAACAAGGAACAGTCACATTTAAATGATGTGACAACAAACAAACAGCGAAGTTGACATCAGCATCTCAGTTGCAAATGTCAAACCTAAAGCTCTACACAAGGAGATATAGATATTTCAATGTGGATCATTTTACACTTCGATAATCAAACCCAGTCTGACAAAAATTCATGCACATAAATAAAATTCTTTTGTACCTGGAAATCTGATGAACCGAGGTTTTATATCTGCAAGCATTTCAACAAGCTCCTTTCGGAAGCCATGACCCTTTTCATAAAAAAATGACAGTACTCAAAAGTGAGTAAAAACTTAATATTATTAAGAGAAAAAGAAATAAGTGCACACCATGGAGGACAAGAGATCTTAAATCTCATAAAACAACAAATAACAAGAAACATAAAGCAGAAGCTAAGAAAGTAAAGCCCTCCGATTGAGTTGTATCACATCCAAAGAGACCCCTCTAAAGGCTACCTAATCTAGGAATTAGGGTTCCTAATTTGGGATTTAGAGTTTATATACCAAATTTTTTGGGGTGTTGATACAAACCCGCCTCTGAAAACTTATTCAAGAAGGAAATTTAACTCCTCACATGCTTTGCACATGGGTTTAGAGCGTTTGGAAGAAGTCAAAACTGTTGGAGAAGATGGAATTAATCAATTGCTGGAATTTCTCAAAGTATAGAAACTGCTTCACATGCCTGGTTTTTCTACTGCAGTTCACTTATCCACTTCCTCAGTTTCCCAATTACTTAGGATTTGATTTGCTTTCCTATTAGTATTTATATTTCGTTTTCTTGTTCTTTATTTCATCATTATTGGAATATTAATCAGAGTTGTAAGGAGTCTGGTCCTCTCCATAAGGACTAAGCAAATAAAGCTTTCCTTTTTCTCAATAAGTCTTCTTTCTTTTCTTTTTATTTCTGCTGCTGCTATCACTTGTATCACTGGAACCCAGTAGCCGACTCTGCATTTTTGACTCTCAAAAGGGGCCTCGCATATGTTCTTGTTCTTCGACTTCCAGATTTTTCCTCCCCTTTTACAGTAGAGTGTGGCGCCTCCTCTGAGGGACTGAGAGCGATTTTGCTAAAGGATGATCACCCTATTGCTCATTTTAGCAAAGGGTTATCTTATTCCAGCCACCTCAAATCTGCGTATGACAAAGAACTTTTGGCTTTGGACCTAGCTTTACAAAAGTGGAAACATTACTTGATGGGCAGCCACTTTTATGTTTGTACAGATCATAGAAGTTCAAAATATCTCTTGAAGCAACGCCTTTCCACCAATGAACAGCAGAGATTGCTTATGAAACTCTTACCTCGAATTTTCTATTGTCTATAAAGCAAGTAAAGAGAATATTGGCGTTGATGCACTCTTGCGTCGCCCTCACTATGCTGACTTTTTGGCACTTGCAATTCCTATCCCACTCGATTTCTCCAATTGGGTCCAAGGATTACAAGACGATGCATATACCCAAGATTTACTTGCTGCCCTCCAAGCAAATTCAGCTTCCTATCCAGATTTTCATGTGGCCGATTCTAAGCTTTTTTACAAAACTCATTTGGTCATCCAAAACGATATGGCTTTGCGACAGAAACTTTTAGCTGAAGCTCATGACACTGCAACAGCAGGCCGTAGTGGGTATTTGAAGACCTTGAAACATCTCAGTTCTACCTTTTATTGGCCAAAGCTCAAGCAAGATGTCAAAGCTTATGTGTAGAATTGTCTCATCTGTCAGAAGGCGAAGTACCAAGCTGTGGCACCAGCAGGTCTATTAAAGCCCCCACCGATTCCAACCAACATTTGGGAGGACATCTCAATGGACTTTATTTCTGGTCTTCCTAAATCTAGTGGCTTTGACACAATTTTAGTGGCAGTTGATAGGTTGAGTAAGTATTCTCATTTCATCCCTCTTGCTCACCCATTCACTGCCAAGTCGGTTGCTGAAATCTTTAGCTGGGAGATTGTGCACCTCCATGGCCTTCCACGTTCCATCATATTAGATCGAGATGTCATCTTCCTTAGCACTTTTTGGCATGAGCTCCTTGGCCTAAGTCAGACTAAGCTTCAGGTTAGTACTGCTTACCACCCTCAAACAGACGGACAGACCAAGGTGGTGAATGGTTGTTTGGAAACTTATCTGAGGTGCTTCACCTTGGAGCAACCCCGTTCATGGAGCAAAATCCTCTCTTGGGCAGAATATTCCTTCAACACGGGATTTAACACTTCATTTAGCACCTCACCTTTTCAAATTTTTTATGGAAGAGAACCCCTTGTGCTAACTCCTTCTATATGTGGTGAAACTTACATCGCTGATTTGGAAGCACAACTCTTAGAACATGATGTCATGCTTCAAATCCTGAAAGACAATTTGCAAAAAGCCCAGACATGTATGAAAAAACAAGCAGATGCTCATCGCAGGGAGTTATCCTTTGAAGTAGGTGACTATGTCCTTTTGAAACTTCAACCTTACCGCCAGCAGTCCTTGCTCGCCGACGCTATGCCAAGCTATCTCCTAGGTTCTTTGGACCTTATAAAATCATCAAACAAGTTGGTACAGTAGCGTATGAGCTTGAGCTCCCATCTGATGCTAAGGTTCATCCTGTTTTTCGCATTTCATTGCTTCGACTTGCACTTGGCCACCATATTCCGGCTACACCAGCGCCGCTACCAGTAAATGATGATTGGGAATTGGAATTAACACCTGCAAAAATCCTAGACCACCATTTGTCGCATCGTTCAGGCATTTCAACTTTGGAGCTCCTCATTCAGTGGGAAAAACGCCCATCAGAAGAAGCAAGTTGGGAGAAATACGACGTCTTGGTTGACCAGTTCCCTCAATTTTGCCTTGAGGACAAGTCGAGTTTTCAACAGGGGAGTACTGATACAAACCCACCTCTGAAAACTTATTCAAGAAATAAATTTATTTCCTCACGTGCTTTGCACATGGGTATAGAGCGTTTGGAAGAAGTTAAAAATGTTGGAGAAGATGGAATTAATCAGTTGCTGAAATTTCTCAATTTCTCAAAGTATAGAAACTGCTTCACGTGCCTGGTTTTTCTGCTGCAGTTCACTTATCCACTTCCCCACTTTCCCAATTACTTAGGATTTGATTTGCTTATTGAAGTATTAATCAGAGTTGTGAGGAGTCTGGTCCTCTCCATACGAACTAAGCAAATAAAGCTTTCCCTTTTCTCAATAAATTTTCTTTCTTTTCTTTTTATTTTCTGCTGATGCTATCAGGTGTTGAGACACAATTCTTGGGGTTCCGTATCATCTAGGTTAGAATTAAACTAACTTGGAAGATTAAGTTAAAGAATTTAAATTTTAATTTAAAGAAATTTAATTGAATGACATTAGATTAGGGTTCTTGAATGTAAATTGAAGAGTTGGTGTCTACATGATATAATTTATGTGAACTTTGTTATTCTAAATTAATTTAGAAAGATCATATACATATATGAACCTTCGGATATGCATTTAGAATGTGAGTAAATTGATTTAAAGGTAAGAAAATTTATGGAATTAGTTACGGCTGTTCTTTCATGGACTTGGTTATGGTTGTTCTGAGAAACAAAATTGTTGCATTATGTTGTTTCGGGTATGTGGTGTTCCAGACATGATTGACAGCTGAAATTTTATATCTTTGTCGTTCAAAAGTCTTTGTCCAGACTTAATATGAGGGCCACTCAATGATTGGATTTTCAGGCATAAATTCTTTATTAGGGGCTGCCAGGGAGTTTAGCTATAAAATCAGTTTCCAGAAGTTGCTACTTCATTCAATTAGCACCAAAATAATCTTTTCATCTCTATGAAATGTCCTTTCATCTCATTTATCAACTATATATTCATTATCAACTAATATATAATAATATATATATTGACTAGTTCCCTCTATTGACACAGGATAGAAGATATTCACATAAACTAATGTGAGGTATAGAATTCAGATGAGAATGAGGAGAGCAAGAAAAAGAACTTGTGAATGGTAAATTCATTTGTGATGATAGAAAGTGAAAAGTACCTTGTATGTCTCTAAGGGCATAGCCGACACTTGGTCAAACCATATCACACCTTTTTGGTTTGCTGTCAATTGAAGTCTTGAATTTTGATTTGTTCCTTGGGCTTCCAGTGAAACCTCTGCCTTTGTCCAGTTGACAACATCAGAAGCAGAGGCTCTACAAACATGTAAAACACAACTCAGGTTTGCAAGAAACCGTCAAAGGCAATCAATGAAATTGTATAGCATATTCATATATGGTGCTCACATAATATTGGCAGTAGCCAAAGTCTGCAAACCATTCGAGCTCTTCAGTGACACAGATATATTGATTGATCCCAGTGAACGAACATAAAGAGCCACTTTATAGGTCTTCCCCTCTTCAATATTCTGGAGGAAATGAAATGATTAGAGCATAAAATGCAATAAATCTTCTACAAATTTTAAAACATGAAAGAAAATGTATCTAGTTAGTGAAAAATTTAAAGGAGAAGATCTAAGAATCCTACCATCACTGTGACTAGAACATGAACTGTTATAATATAGACCTTAAAGCAACATACATACAAAAATGTTTGCTTGCAGTTCATACACATAGCTTAAGAAAAAAAGATTTGCACATAAAATATTGTGAGTTGCTAGTACTCACCATGCCCCAAAATCCAGGGTTGTATATACCAACTCCACCAGCTGGGCAAATATTGCTGCCTGTGTTGTCACAAAGGACCTCCATTCGAAGTGCGATCTTGTTACGCTCAAAGCAAGAAGAACGATCGGTAGATACAACTAGAGATGACTCATCACCAATTATAGACCAAGGATCAATATTTGAGGGAGTGTTAGGGCCTCCAGCTTCAAAACCTAAGAAAAAAAACAAAAATATTTCATGATGGCCTAGTAATCATAAATGATATTTAACCTTAAAATAAAATTACTCCCTCCAAAACTGAATGGTTGTTCTAGGTGCTATTTCATAATTCTAGTAGGATTTATGCTTTAGTCCTTATTCTATTAGGATTTATAATAAGAAAAGAACATTATTCTGGCCAGATTTTTGTGCTATATAAAGGGGCTATAATGCATTGTTTAGAGGCAGATTTTTGGATTTATAATTTTTGAGCAACAAAAGAACCAGCTTTTTGGTAGTTTATTTTCCTGGTTGTATCACCAGAAGATTCAGCCTTTTAGTTGAATTATGATGTATGGTTCTCTCTTTCAACTATTCTCTCATAAAATCTACACCTAATTGGGTTATGGTTATTTTTGCTACATTAATTGTGGTGTCAAAGCAGGATTCCCTATTTGTAATGGAAGCAAGAGCAAGTATTCATAGGGTGAACCAAACGCTTGATATTCAAGGGATGCCAAGGATGAAGGAAAAACTTATGGAAGAAGTGAGAAACTTGCATATAGAGTATGCAGGAGCCTGAAGAGAGATGGCAATTCAATTCCTTGAACCTTCCAGAATGAGGATTTTAGGATGAAGAAGAATATATGGAGTACGTAAACTTGTTTCATAATCCCATGATCCTTGAACAATCGAACATGGTGGATTGGAGCAGTTGGTGAGAGCTCTTGATATTGATTTCGAAGTGTCTTTTCAACTCCCGATTTTCATGGTGCTCAACTTCTAAAATAAATTCAAAAAGTAGCAAAAAAAAAAAATTGAGAAATGTTGATGAACCTAAGAAGAGAGAAAAGGAGAAAGATTTTTTTTTTTTTTTTTTTTTTTTTTTTTTTTTTTTTTTGTTGGTTGTATTAGTGCATTAAAAATAGCAGGCAGCAGCTCTAACAAATATACCTTCAATTGCTTTGGATTCATTGAGCTTGGTTGTCCTTCTTATTCAAGCCTTAGTGACCAAGTTAATCCATAGAGGAAGAAAATCTATGAGTAGTATTATCATGAGGAAGAAGAAGAAATTGGCCTACTACCTGGCCTATGAAAAATTTTCGTTATTCAAGAGGTTCTTACTACTCGTAAATAGAAGAACAAGAAGAATGGAACTTTAGGATCAATTTATTGGTAGTGTATTCCCCTAGTTTTGTCACCAGAAGATTTCAGCCCCTTTTTAGTTGAGTTGTGATCTAATTGTTCTCTCTTTTTACTATTCCTTGTCAAAATGTACAGCGTAATTAGGTTAGGGTTACTTTTGCTACATCAGATATAATTGGTGGTATTGTGATAGTAGTAATAGTACAGGTGATGATCCATGTGATGGTAATAGCAACAGAGAATTGTGATGATTGTTGGTAGAAAAGGTGATGCTAGAAGTTAAGCTGCTATGGCAGTGTTGGTAGCAGGAACAATGCATATGATTATGAAACTGATGATAATACTTGCGATGAGGATCTTGATGATGAGAAAAACAGTATTTATGGTAGTGTTAAGAGGAACAGAAGATGGGATATGACTAACAGTTTCACAAGTATAATTATAACAGTAATTTAAATGCTTAAGTGAAAGCTTCAAGCAATTTTTTCTCTGGATTGATGCTAAATTGAATTGCATCTTCAAGTGTGCTTAATATATCAAATTTATGAAAAGTCAGTAAACCATGTTTGGCATGTAAAATTTTCCGCTTGGTTTCCACAAATTCAAATATGTAAAATTGAGCAAAATTAAACCAAATTTCACAAAACTTAGTGAAATTTTAAATGAATTCCACAAAACGTATACAACAAAAACTTTGGACCAAATGCCTACCCTCCATCTCATATCTATCTATCTATCTATCTATCTATCTATTTTTTTCTCTCTCTTGATCTTTCTCTCTTTTTATCTCTCTATCTTCCTTCAAGGGTGTTTTGCAAAGTCATTGTATACTTGTTGTGGAATTCAACTCTTGTCGAACATGGAAATTCATTTCTAAATGAATTCTATCAAATAAACTTTTACATTTTAGATTTATTTATATCAGAAGAGGCCTTTATCACAATCTAATTGCTCCAACTTTAAAAACAAAAATGTAGAAAAGGGAAAAATTAACATAAAAAAGGTAGTTGTAGGACTGTATATAGAAATCATCTAATAATAAGTCATTTGATTTATACTAAAAGAAACCAGTATACGTGTATGTATTTATCATTTTGTTAACCCAGTATTGGAACACCTATACCTAGTTCAAGGCAACATCATCAATTGAAGATATCACCTGTAGACCAAAAAGGAATCCAGCGGTCACTGACCTTTCATGCTGACAGAGCACCAGAATTTTCTAGAGGCTAAAATTTTCTTAATACAGCTAAATTTCTAAAACTTTAAAGTTGGCCATTGCAATCTAGCAACCGACAATCTCAGTACTTTTCTTATGCATATAGAACCATCAAGCAATTACAGAACATAATACCATTTGGTACAATTCAAAATAGAAAATGTCTTTCCTTTTCACTACTCTCTTAATAGATATGGAATTTACCCCGGTTATTCACAAGCTCTCCCCATAGCCCACCAGCTCCAGCATGGTTTATTTCCTGCAGAAACTTAATTCAGGTTATGTTCACTGTCGCCTAGCCAACATAATTGTTATTTACAATAAAAACTCAAAAAGCTTTACAAATATTGATCTAAAATATAAATTCATTGATACAGGCAATCAAATGGCAATACATAAATGAATTAAAGATTTCTTTTTGAAAGGAAATGCATTAAAGATCTTGGAACTCCTCTGTATGTCGAGATATAGAACAAGTGAATAAATTTTTCCCAGTAAGTTGTGAATATGCTTGTACATGGATCGAAATTGAAAATAATCAAATAAACTAACCTCAAAGAATATTCCAAAAAGCGTGTTAGGCATAAGCCGGCCCGCAGAAGCATTAACAAGCAATGTTGCCGAGGGGTTAGCCGCAAGTCCAACAGCAGAACATCCACAGGTAAAACAATGCACGACGAACAAGTAGAGTAAAACAAGTATGCGAGAAATCATACTGTCACTTGCCGCAGAGCCTAATTGAGCAGATGATCAGATCAGAAAAGAAGAAGAAGAAGAAGAAGCCGTTAAATCATTACTGATGTTAAGCATGAACGAGTAAACAAGTACTGATAATTTATTTATACCAGCAACTGAAACTTTGCTTCGACGTCAACGATGTTTATCCGTGCACTGGATTGCAGCTTGCTTACAAGGAAGCACAAACTTCCCTCTTTTCTGTTATAAACAAGTTGTTCTGCGGAACCCACCTTGTCGCCCCCTCGTTCGGTCATGGTTGCTTAAGTGGGCCCCTTGTCTAGCCATATCCTTAGAATTCCTAAGAAAATTAGCTATATCCATTTATAATTTTAAAAAGTTAAATTTTGGTTTGAACGAATGAATGAATGAGTTTAATAAAATGACGGTTTAGCCCCTCTAGTTTTTGGGAATTTCATAAATCCTGACTTCTGTTTTCATAATCTCTATATTTTTTGATCTGTTCTGCAAATTTAACTGTTTTAATAGTTGTTCTACAAGTAGTTAGCCGTCAAATATTAATTCTTAATGGTTAATAATTATATAAAAGTTTTAAAATAAAAATGTTTGATACAAATAACTATTTAGTTAGCTCTGTCAATATAAAATGACAACAATGTATGAAAGCAAGGAACAAAGTGATTAGTATAAGTATTATAAAGAAATTATAAAAAACTAAAAGTTAATGAAAATAACATTTCATAAAACACTATCTGAAACTCTAAACGCTATGGTAGATATTATATTGCCGAACACTATAATTAATTAAGATAGTGTTTCAATCTTATCAAAATATTAAACACTACTTCAAGCGCCGCTGCCGAACAAGACTTTTCTTGGTGTTGAATTAAATTGTTCTTTTATTATTACTAGACTTTTATATGACATGTCTTGTACATTGACTATGTTCGTCATATATTTTTACTTTTTTAAATTTTTTATCTATATAATATTAAAGCATAAGTTTTTGTACAGATTAAAAAAAATACAATTGCTTAATGTATATTGGACTTTGTCGTACAAACTGCTTATAATACTATTTTTTTACGTACTTAATTCTATTTTTTATAATGAAATGGTCTCAAAATAAAATTCAGCTCAATTCTTAAACCTAATCATTCAGTCTCTAATTTATAAATGTACATTCTTAAAACCTTAATAGGTTTCCAAAAAGAAAATCAAATCATTCCTCAACTTCAACCTCCTGCCCTTAATCCCAAATCTATATACAACTATAATAAAAAATAATAAAAAAATTATTTTTTTACTACTGGATAAAAAAAGAAATAAGCAGATGATCTGAATTGATAACGGTAATTACTTTGACTATAATTACAATATTACTTACTTACCAAAATCTTGAACATATGTACGTACACACATCTTGAAATCTCAAAAAATGATTCAAAACATAAATATATAGTTCTATTTTTTTTTTTTTAGTTTTATAAACACTATTTTTCTTTCAAGTCAAACAGATTTAGAATATAATAGAAAAAATATTAAAAATATTTAATCAAGAGGCTATTTATTACAATGTTGCAAATTAATTCAGTAAAAAAAATGAAAATAAAAATAAAAAAAAATTATTATTCAGAATATAACTCTCTTTGGAACTCAACATATAATAAGAAATAAATTATATTTAAAAAATTACCGATTTGAATTTCAAAAATAACATTTCTTTAACTGAAAATATTATAATTTAATGAAATTGATGTCGATATATAAAAATAAAATAAAAAGATTATAGCCAAGTTAATAAATGAAAATTACAAAGTAAATAATGCTAGGATCTAATTTTGTTTGTCTATTTTTCTAAGTTGTAAATTCAAAATAAATTTATTATCTATATGTATTTATTTAAAAATAATTTTTGGAAATTATATCCAATTAAATAATAAAATTTAATTTTTCTTTTTTCCTGTCTTAACCACAGGTACTGCCTAGAGGGCAGTCCAGCCCTATAAATTGTCACTTCCCCTCTCATTTTCAGACACCTCTTGTTAACCTTCAAACCCCTCATCCTAGGGTATAATCACTCAACTCAAACATCGTCAATTAAAGCTCAATCCGTTTGGCACCTTATAAACTGTCAAGCCTGGTCCGTCCAACACATTACATGCTTTAAGCCCGGTCCGTCCGGCAAAACCGATAAAACCAGTCTCTAAGCCAAGCCCGGTCCACCCGACAAACCCTTTAAGCCCACTCTCCAAGTGGCGCCCTCAAAATCCTACCATCCTAATCGATGATAGAACTTCGTGCGACCTGATCCTCATACAAATGAGGTACGAAGGCATACCTACGGATTTCAGCCTAGGTAGCGAGCCCCCAACCAAAGTGACCAGTCAGAATTTAGGAAAATGTGTCGCACGACCTAAAATCCTCGATAAACAAGGCTAGAGTCAAGCTGCCCTTTGAATTACGCCCTTTTTCCATTATTCATGCTCTTAATGCCTTGATTATAGTTGCCATGTATTATAAACATGTTCATGCATCGATAAAACTGACACTCATGCAAAACTATTTCTAATTTTTCAACTATGACCCAAACCATTGATTCATTCGAAAGAAGCTGAAAATCTAGTCCCTGAACACAATGATTCTAGGCTAGTGCATTTTATCCAAAAGGCAAATTGAGAATGGAGGCCAACACAGAGTTTTTTCCTAATCTTTTCCTCGAAAACAAAAACAAATCAAGGTGGCGACTCTATCACATCACACACCTGTCAAAGCGCTACAAAGAGCCAATTCGACACACTTAAGCACTAAACCGAGCTATATTTTGACTAATCAACAAACAAAAAAGGAACCGTAAGGAGTTCCTCCTAGTTTCCGTGACGAACCAACCAATGGGCCTATCTGGGTCATAATTGAAAAATTAGAAATAGGGGCCATCTTCCTTATAGTTGCCCTAGGTCGAGAAAGTTGCTCAGCCAATCCTATGCACCTCCATTCCTTATGGTAGGGTAAAGGGTTTAGCGTACCAATCATTCCATTTGATACGACATGGTCAAAGGACAAGTTATATTCCAACTCTAGCGGATGAGACCCTTAAACCAATCCACCAAAAGCATGTAATACCCCTAGAACCGATCTCTAGGATTATATGCACCCAATAATCATGAAACTGTTTTGGCATAACATTCATGCATTCAAGCATATCATGTTATGGACCAAGAAGTAACCCTAAGTGCTAACAAGTGGTCAACCCCAAACACCAACCAGTGGTTAACCCCAAAAGACCATCCACTGGTAAACCAAAGCACCAACCAATGGTCAAACCTAAGCACCAACCAGTGGTCAACCCAAATACCAAACCAATGCTCAACCCAAATACCAAACCAATGGTCAACCTAAATCCATGGTCAAGCTTAAAAACCAAACCCATGGTCAAGCCTAAACGTCATTCCGTAGTCAAATTAAACACAAAGCCTTACCCAAAGAGATTTACCCGAGTAAACACTCACTAAAAGCCTCAAACACTGACTTGAGTATCCCCATACTTAAAAGCCTTAAGCCGAATCTAACCACCCAAACTAGGGGCAATGCCCCGATCTAAGCCTCAAACACTGACTTGAGCATACTGGAATTACCAAAATGCCTCAAACACTGACCTGAGCACTATTGAATACTCCAAAGCCTTAAACCAGACCTAAGCACCTCAACTGGGGGCATTCCATCTGAATTAAGCCTCGAATACCGACCCGAGCATACCTAAGGCCCCTGAGACGAGCTTTGAAAAATAAAAAAATGTCAATTTCTGGCCAAAATAAAATGATTTTGGGATTGAAACAGCAGCAAGGCTCCTTTGGATCCTTGCCGATGCGTAGAGCTCGAAAAGTTGAGTGGATACAAAAAGAATTAACCTCAATCAGACACCCGAGTCAAAAGTTATGCCCTTTCAAAGTCTGGTTATTGTCTCATACCTTACCTAAGCACACCCAAAGCTTCAGGCCTGACCTGAGCATACCCAAAGCCTCAGGCTTGACCTAAGCACACCCAAAGCTTCAAAACTAACTTGAGCTACCAAAAAGCCTTAAACCCAAATTAAGCATCCAAATTAGGGGCAATGCCCAATCAAAGCCTCAACTACTGTTTTGAGCATTGCCTTCCATACTATCTAAGCTTCAAAACTGACTTGAGCTACCAAAAATCCTTAAACCCAAATTAAGCATCCAGATTAGGGGCAATGGCCAATCAAAGCCTCAACTACTGATTTGAGCAGTGCCTTCCATACTATCTAAGCTTCAAAATTGACTTGAGCTACTAAAAAGCCTTAAACCCGACCTAAGCATCCAAACTAGAGGCAATGCCCAATCAAAGCCTCAACTACTGATTTGAGCATTGCTTTTCACACCATCTAAGCTTCAAACACCAACTTGAGCTACTAAAAAGCCTTAAACCCGATCCATCCTAAAGCTTCAAACACCCAACTTGACTTGAGCTACTAAAAAGCCTTAAACCCGACTTCAGCACCTAAACCGGGGGCAATGCCCCGATTAAAGACTTAACTATTGATCTGGGCATTGCCTTCCAATTTCCAAGCCTGAAACCCCGACTTGAGCTACCAAGAAGCCTTAAACACTAGCTTAAGCATCTAAAATGGGGGCAATGCCCCGATCTAGCCTTAAATACCGTTTTGAGCATTGTCTTCCACATTTCTTAAACACTGACCTAAGGATCTCCAAATTACCAATAACCTTAAACCTGACATAGGCACCTTAAGCACCTAAATTGGGGACAAAGCCTTGATCCAAGCCTCAAACCCTGACCTGAGCAAACACCATCATACCTAAAGCCTTAAACACTGACTTAAGCTCCCTTAAAGCCTTAAATCCTAACTTAAGCACCTTAAAAGCCTTAAACCTGACCTAAGCACTTCTAAACACCTTCATAAGCTTAAACCCGACCCAAGCACCTCAACTGGAGCCATTCGCTCTGAAACCAAGCCTCAAACCTGATATGAACATACCAATTACCAAAAACCTCAAGTCCCGACCTGAGTACACCCAAAACCTCAAGCCTAAACTAAGTATCATAAAATGCCCCTTAAACACTGACCTGAGAAACATCCAATTGCCTAACCAAAGTGCATGCTTTTACCCTGACCAAAGCGAACATCAATCTTCCTTCATGTTCGACCCCATCGCCCTTATCCAGCTTACCCAAGAATGGTTAAATCCTTCCTGTTCGACCCAGACCGAACATTAATACAAATCCCATTCCCCAACATCAACCTAAGAGATAGAAAATGGCCTTGATTCTTTGAGAACCAGTATAACCAATCACTTTCCTTCAACCAAAAAGCCTAAAATTTGCCCCCTTATGTCACTATTAAGCTGAACTATGGTGAACTTACTCTCAAAAATATGTTCATTAATGTACGAGATACATAGGTAACCCAGCTTGTGGGTGCCGTCACAATAATAATAAAAATATATTTTGCCCCTTTCATGAAAATTCTAGATTTTCACTATGCCAACTAAAAAAAAAAAAATCAAAAGCTGAATTGAAAACCCGCAAAAAGCGGTCCATGTAAAAATAAATGTAGCTAAATTGAAAACTTGCAAGGGCAAGCAGCTTAGGCAAAATTAGAAAAGTCCACTAAGTCGAAAACCTAGAAGGGCGGCTTAGGCAAAAGTTACGACAACCTACTAAATTGAAACCCGCGAGGGCAGTTTAGGCAAAAATTAAGGCATAAAGTAGCAATCTCATAAAGGCTAAGCTAAGTGTCCTTTTCATAATATGTGTCAAAATGATTTCTCCCTTACATGTCTCTGGAGCGGTATGAATCATGAAAAAGAAAGTCACGAAAGCCCTATCATCTAGGCATTTTTCATCTACCCCTGTTATTACCTAGTATCAAGTGTTCATCCTTATATAGTATAGGAGAAAATATACAAAAAATAGGCTGAACCATCCACCTCCAGTCGAGATCCAAAAATTGGACATGGATCAAAGGGCAAAAGCCCAAAATCAAACCCAATGAGTCAAAATGCACTATAGGTCTGGGAAACCTATTTGCATCACCTTGGATGCATGTCTCTAGAGTCTCTTGAGTCACCTGAGCCCTTAAACATAATAGGGTCAAGAACTGGCTCTAATGTCGCCTGCGTCTACCCTCAATCCTCTGAGTCAGTCTTGCTCTATAGCTTCTCTCATGGTCTTTATACTCTGAAACCCAACCTTTTCCAAAATCTTGCAAAACCAGATGTTACACCAAAACCCATAAAACAAGCACCCACGTACAAACCTTCCTACCCATCAAATAGACCCAATTGTGACCATTCCAAAATTGACAGATCTAGTTGTACCTTCCTTCAACACCTAGCCTTTTCTAAAAACATGCCAACCGGATTAGAAACCTAAACCAGTTAGAATTAGTTACCTGAAGCAAAACCAAACCTTGCACTAGAACCCAGAAGATAAGCACCCATGTGCAAATCATTCACAGATTAGAGAAACCAGGATGTAACCATTTCCAAAATCAGACAAATCCAGCTGTCCCTTCCTTCAACACCTAGCCTTTTCCAAAAACATGCCAACCCAATTACAAACCTAAACCAATTCAGAATTGGTTACTTGAAGCAAAACCAGACCCTGCACTAGAACCCAGAAAATAAGCACCACATGCAAATGATTCACAGATCAGAAAACTAGGCTGTAACCATTCATAGATCAGACAGACTCAGCTGCGGCCACCTTCATGCCTAGCCTCACTTGAAGTAAAACCAGACCTTGCACTAGAGCATAGAAAACAAGCGCCCATGTGCAAACCTTCTTATCCACTAGAAAAACCTTGCTGTAATCATTCATAGGTCAAACAGATTCAGTTGTAGTCATTAGACAAACCTAGTTGTACCTATCTTAACTTTACATAGACCCATCCATACTTATTAAACATACTTAGATGTACCCACCTTCAACACCCTGACCTTCCTGAAAGCACACCAATCAAATCAGAAACCCAAGCTAGGTTAGAAATGGCTACTTGAGGCAAAACCAAATATTGCACCATAACCCATAAGACAAGCACACACGTGCAAAACTCCATATCCTTCAGACAGACCCAGCTGTACCCTTGAGACAAACCTAGCTGTACTCATCTGTACTCGTCAGAAATACTCAGCCTTATTCTTTAGATAAACCAGTTGTACCCATCCTAAAAGTAGACGAACTAGTTATACAAGTCCTAAGCCTCATCCCTGAGCTCCCTTTGCTAAAAACGACTCATACGTGTTAGACCAACCACTTAGCATACCAGCCTGACCTTAAGCAAAGCTAGACCTTAAAACCAAAAAACAAGCACGCATGTGCAAACCATTCTAAAATTGGACAGACTTAGTTGTACCCCTCTTCGACACCTAGGTAGTAAGAATACCAAATCAGATAGACCCCGCTATACCCACTGTAAACACTTAGCCTGTAGAAATTAAAGGAAAGAATATGTTTTATTTCTTTCAATTGTGTTATATTTTTCGACCTCTACTCCAATATATATATATATATATACAAAAAATTATTCCAATATAGGAAGTAATCTAAATAGGAATGAACCTAAACTAGGAAACATAATCTTTACACTAATTAGGAATAAACCTAAACACAAACAAATTATTCCAATATAGGAAGTAATTAAATAGGAATGAAACCTAAAACTAGGAAAACATTAAATAATCTTTACACTAATTAGGAATAAACCTAAACTAGGAAACACAATATTTACTTTAATCACAAAGATTTCAACACTCTCCCTTAAGTTGGTGCATAAATATTACTCATGCCCAACTTGCAAACTAGAGGATGAAACAACTTACTATGCAAACCCTTTGTGAAAACATCAGCTAGTTGCTCTTTTGAAGCTATATATGAGACACTTATAAAACCTTCAACTACCTTCTCTTTTATAAAGTTACGATCAATCTCTATGTGCTTAGTTCGATCATGCTGGACTAGAATGTTCATAATACTGATGGCTGCTTTACTATCACAAAATAAAGATATATTTGTTGTTTAAGATATATCTTGTTGTTCTCAACAAACCTTTAACTCTTCCATAATCTGCACGTAACCCTAAGAAGTTCATAGCATTCCTGTTGCCAGTAGTCTATATTCAGCTCTGCAACTGACCTTCCAACAACAGGCCTGCTCTGCTTCTCCCATGTGACCAAGTTTCCTTCACCAAAAAAAACACAATAACCTGACGGTTAATCGCCTATCATCAAGGGGGGAACCAGCCCAATCCGCATCTGTATAGCCTGTTATTGTTAAGAATGGGCCATGTTTAGAAAATAGAAAGTCCTCTACCTGGAGCTGATTTTTAAATATCTTAGAATCCGCATGCACTGCCTAGGTCATGCATTGTAACTGACTCACTAAATTACAGGCATAAAGTTAATAATCTGGTTTAGTATTGGTTTAGTATGGGCAAGGTAAATCAATCTACCGACCAATCTCTAATATCTGCCAACATCAACTGAACTTCCCACTCCAACTTGAAGCTTATGATTGGCTTCAATAGGTGATTCTGTAGGTTTACATCCCAACATACCAGTTTCTTTAAGGAGATCAAGGATGTACTTTTTATGAGAAATAAAAATTCCTTTTTTTGACCTAGGAACTTCTATCCCAAGGAAATATCTCAACTTTCCTAAATCCTTAATCTTAAACTCCCTAGCTAACAAATTTCTCAAGTGAGTCATTTCTTCTTCAGTATTTCCAGTCATCACTATATCATCAACATAAACAATAAGCAATGTGATCTTATCTTCATATTGTTTAATGAACAAAGTATGATTAGCATCGCTTTGAATATACCTAAAAGAAAGCATAGCTTTACTGAACCTTTCGAACCATGCTCGAACCATGCTCTTGGTGATTGTTTCAGCCCATATAATGACTTCTTCAGCTTGCAAACTTTTCCTCTGGTTTTGTCATCATCAAATCCAGGAGAAATCTCTATATACACCTCTGCTTTTAAATCACCATGTAGAAAAACATTTTTGACATCAAATTGATGTAACTCCCAATCAAGATTGACTGCACAAGATAACAAAATTCTGATTGTGTTCATATTGGCTACAATTGTGTTCATCTTGGCTACAGGGGCAAATGTTTCCTGATAATCAACTCCATAGGTCTGACTGAATCCTCTGGCTACCAATCTAGCCTTGTACCTCTCACTTGAATCATCTGCCCTATGTTTAACTGTGAACACCCGTTTACATCCAACTGGCTTCTTTCCCGGTGGAGGAGTTACAAGATTCCATGTCTCATTTTTTGCCAAAGCTCTCATCTCCTAAACCATTTTAGCCTTCCATTTTGAGTCCTGTAATGCCTCTTTCCAATCCTGCGGTATAGAAACAGAAGAAACATACAAAACAAAGGCTCTATAGAAAGGGGACAAAGCACTATAGGAGATAAAATGGGAGATGGGATGTTTAGTGCATGTTCTAACTCCTTTTCTAAGAGTAATATGAATATTAAGGTCACTGTCAGAAGGACTGGAATCAAGATTAGGATCAAAATCAACATGAATTAAAGAAGACTTACCAAGGTCTTGTTCTTTAGTATCTTCAGGGACTGAAATTGGAGAGGACAGTTAATTAGAGGTCTCATGCTCCATGGTTGTATCTGTATTAGTCCGCCGTGTGTAGGTTTTCAAATCAGGTCTATCCAATCTTCCTAAAGATTTGGGTGGTTGCTCTCTCTTACTATTGGGTGGTTGCTCTCTCTTACTTATCTTATCGTCTACAGGAATCTCAACCCTGGAAGAAATGTCATCCATCACCTCTTCCAATCTGTATTTCTCCCCCTGAAGAGGGGAAGGTGACTGGGAAGGAAAATAAGATTCAAATTCCCGAAAGGTAACATCCATACTCACATCCATACTCACAAAGTATTTCCTAGAAGAAGGATGATAACACTTGTATCCTTTTTGAGTAGTAGAGTAACCAACAAACACACACTTCAAGGCTCTAGTTTCTAGTTTGCTTAGACCATTCTGATGAACAAAGCAAACACAATCAAAGACTTTACGAGGTACAATATAAGAGTTTTTTCCTTGAAGAACCTCTAATGGATTTTTAAAATTTAAAGTACAAAGAGGCATACGATTGATAAGGTAAGCAGCAGTCAAAATAGCATCCCCCCAATATGGTTTGGGAAGATTCATAATGAACATAAGGACTGAGCTACTTCTAGTAAATGCCTGTTTTTTCTTTAAGCTACTCCATTTTGAGCACTAGTATTGACACAACTAGTTTGATGTATGATACCATTAGAATCTAAATAGGTACGAAAATTTGCATTCATGTATTTAATTCAGTACCATTATCAGTTCTTAGGATTTTAACATGCGCATCAAACTAAGTACAAATCATTTTATGGAAGTTCTGAAAACACGAAAAACTTCATTTTTTGTTTTCATCAAATAAACCCAAGTTAATCTAGTGCAACAATCAATAAAGATCACAAACCATCTATAATCAATAAAGGTCACAAACCATCTATAAATAGAAAGAGAGACAATTTTAGTAGGACCCCAAACATCAGAATGAATAGTAGCAAAAGGAATCAAACTCTTATTATTAATTGGAGAATAAGAATGCCTGGTGTGTTTGGCAAGTTCACAAGCATCACATACTAATGAATTAAAATCACATTTAGCAAAGAAAGTGGGAAATAAACGTACTAAAACAGAAAAAGAGAGATGTCCTAATCTCCTATGCCATTGAATAACTTCATGGGAATGATTTCTAGAAGTTTCTAACAAAGCTTGACTGGTGCCCGAATTTGAAAAACGACAAACGTCATCCCCAATAGATACAATCCATCACACCAAGCTACCACTACAATCATTCTCCCTGTATTTTCAGGTTCCAGAAAATACAATGAGTAGGAGGTAAAAGTTACAAAAGTTACTTTGCAATTAAGCGCTTTTGTGATTAAGCTAACAGATAACATATTAATAGGAAATCTAGGGACATGAAGAACAGGGGAGAGTTTAATATTGAAAGTACAGTCAATAGAACCTATGCCATCAATTGGTACTAAGGAGCCATCTGCAATGCGGATTTTGTCTGTGCCTTGATACTTAGAATATGTGGCGAAATGTTTTATAGAGCCTGTTGTATGTTTATTTGCTCCTGAATCTATAACCCAAGAGGGTTTTGCAATTTTTGCAAGAAAGTTAAGGTAAGCATTACCTGAATTAACAAAATTAGAGGCTGCAGTCTGAGTTGAGGACGAATCAAACTATGCAACAATCATTTCAGGGACTGAATCTCCTTATCAGAAAAGCTTACATCAGTTGATGGTGCCTCAGATAAAGCTCCACTATCAGATATGTGTGCCTGTGGTCTAGAAGAACTGACCCGCTTTCCTCCGTGTCCTTTAGTTGGGCGTCCATGTAATTTCTAGCAAAACTCCTTAGTGTGCCTGTTCTTACCGCAATAGTCACAAAATAATTGATCTTTATTTGAAGAACTACTCTTTGCAGCTTGGATATGTTCTCTTGCAGAATTAGCAATCAACCTTGCTTTGTCAATGGTAGATCTATGAACCATAGCATTCCTCCTAGTCTCCTCTGAACCATAGATTCCTCCTAGGTCTCCTCTTGCTGTACAAATCGAGTATGCTTATCTAAGGATGGAAAGGATCTCGTCCAACGATACTGGACTTCGAATCTATCATACTTCGTTATTTAGCCAGCCATAAAATCATACACACGTTCTACTTCCAATCAACTTCTGAACTTGAGTCGCATCCAACTTCTGAACTTGAGTCGCATCATCAGTGGAAAGTCTTGATAATAATCCAGTTCCTGTCATAACCCACTAAGTTCAGCAAAATACTGAGCAATAGTCAGATCTTCCTACTTGGTTTCATGAACTTTCTATCGTAATTCATACCTCTGATCATAGTTTCTAGTCTGTGAATATGTCTGTAAAGCAGCATCCCATATCTTCTTAGTTGTATCAAGAAGCAAATATCCTCGAAAAATAGTTGGCAGCATGGAATTTATTAACCAAGACATAATAAGAGAATTCTTGGATTTCCACTTGTTAAAGGCCAGATCTGTCGAAACTGGTTTAGTTGCTCCACCATATCCCTGCAAACCTCTAGCTTCAATGAATATCCACCATCAAGGTATCCCTGCAAACCTCTAGCTTCAATGAATAATAAACAAGACCGAGACCAAGCCAGGTAGTTTGTTCCATCTAACTTCATCGGAGTAATCTGATGTGAGGGGCTTTCTAAGTGAAAAACATATCTACCTTCTTTCTGTCAACGATATCTTAAAAAAAAAAATTTAAACGGCAGCAGTGGTAAAAAAGGCAGCAGCAGTGGTGGAAAGGAAAAAATTCCAAAAAAGGCAAAACTAGTGCTGAAGAACCAGTGGGTTTGAGTCGCCACACTGAGTCGAGGTCGCCGGAACAAATCGTCGATGGAGCTCACAGGAAACAATCGCACGCACCGGCATGTGAAGAACAGTGAGAATCTTTTGGAGGCGCGTGTGCACACGAGCGTGTTCGGACGGCGACGCGGTTTGGACAAAGTGCCCATCAACGGTTTGTTCTTCCTTCTGAGATGGGCGGTGACGACCAACTCCCACTTCTGGCGGTACTGTGTGTATCTTAGACCACTTTGCAAACTAAAACCTTTGCCGAAAAATTCACGGCGATGGCTCTGATACATGTAGAAATTAAATGAAAGAATATGTTTTATTTCTTTCAATTGTGTTATATTTTTCAACCTCTACTCCACTATATATATACAAAAAATTGTTCCAATTCCAATATAGGAAGTAATCTAAATAGAAATACAACCTAAAACCTAGGAAACACAATTATTTTTAACTTTTAATCACAAAGATTTCAACCTAGCCTTTTTGTTGAAATCTTTGTATATTAAAGTCAATATTGCTTTTCCTAGTTTAGGTTTATGTGTCTTCCTAAATTTAGGTTTTATTCCTATTTAGATTTTCTTCCCATATTATTTTTGGTGGAAACAATCTGTGTAGTATATATAGTGGTGGAACAATCTTGTGTATATATATAGTGGTGTAGAGATTGAAAATATAACACACAATAAAAAAGAAATTCGAAATATTCTTTCAACATGGTATCAGAGCTATTGCCGTGAATTTTTCGGCAACGGTTTCGGTTTGAAACAGGATTGAGATATACACAGTGCCGCTGGAGTTAGGAGTTGGCCGTCACCGCCCAGCTTAGAAGGAAGAGGGACCACCGATCGGCCCTCCGTCCAAGCCGCGTCGCCGTCCGACCATGCGCGTGTGGACACGCGCCGCCAGAAGTTTTCGGTCGTTCTTCACGCGCCGGCGCGTGCGGCTGTTTTCAGCAAGCTCTGTCGACGTTTCTTGTTCTGGCGGCCTCGATTTGTTGTGGCGTTGTTCCCTTGCTGTTCTTCAGCACCAGTTTGCTTTTTTGCAATTTTTTCTTTTTTTGGTTTATTTCTGCCGCTGTTAGTTCTTCGCCACTGCCGCTTAAAATTTTTTTTCTAACAATATGGCTGACGGAAAAAAGGTAGATATGGGTTTTCACTCAGAGAGCCTCTCTCTTCAGATTAGTCCGGTGAAGTTAGATGGAACAAACTACCTGGCTTGGTCTCGATCTTGCTTATTATTCATTGAAGCAAGAGGTTTGCAGGGATTGGCAGGGATACCTTGATGGTGGCGCAACTAAACCAGTTTCGAACAGATCCAGGCTTTAACAAATGGAAATCCAGAGAATTCTCTTATTATGTCTTGGTTAATAAATTCCATTTGCAGCCAACTATTTCCCGAGGCCTATTTGCTTTCTTGATACAGCTAAGAAAGATATGGGATGCTGGCTCCACAGACATATTCGCAAACTGGGAAAAACTATGCTCAGAGTATGAGATTGCGAACAGGAAGTTCATGAAAACCAAACAGGGAGATTCCTGGACTATTCACTCAGTATTTTTGCTGAACTTAGTGGGTTATGGCAAGAACTGGGGATTATTACCAAGACTTTTATTACCAAGACTTTCAAGCCAAATGTACTGATGATGCGACTCAAGTTCAGAAGTTGATTGAAGTAGAACGTGTGTATGATTTTCTGGCTGGCCTAAATAACGAGTATGATTAGATTCAAGTCCAAGTTCTTGGACGAGATCCTTTTCCATCCTTACGACAAGCATACTCATTTGTACAGTAAGAGGAGACTAGGAGGAACGCTATGGTTCACAGATCTACCATTGATAAAGCAGGGTTGATTGCTAATTCTACAAGAGAACATATCCAGGCTACAAAGAGCAGTACTTCAGATAGAGATCAATTATTTTGTGACTATTGTGGTAAGAACAGGCACACTAAGGAGTTCTGCTGGAAATTACATGGACGCCCAACTAAACGGCGTGGAGGAAAGTGGGTCAGTTCTTTTAGACCACATGCACACATATCTAATAATGAAGCTTTATCTGAGGAACCATCTACTGTACTGTAGCTTTTCTGATTAAGAAGCTTTTCTAATAAGGAGATTCAGTCCCGGAAACGATTGTCGTCACAGCTTTATTCATCCTTAACTTAGACTGCAACCTCTAATTTTGTTAATTCAGGTAATGCTTTCCTTACCTTTCTTGGGAAAATTGCAAAACCCTCTTGGGTTATAGATTCAGGAGTAAATAAACATACAATAGGCTCTATAAAACATTTCCTCACATATTCTAAGTATCAAGGCATAGAAAAAATTTGCATTGCGGATAACTCCTTAGTACCAATTGCTGGCACAGGTTCTATTGACTGTACTTCCAATATTTAAACTCTCCCCTGTTCTTCATGTTCCTAGATTTCCTATTAATCTGTTATCTGTTAGCTTAATCACAAAAGCACTTAATTGCAAAGTAACTTTGTAACCTTTTACCCTACTCATTGTATATTCAGGAACTGAACAACAGGAGGAGCGATTGGCAGTGGTTAGCTTGCCGATGGACTGTATCTGTGGATGGACGTTTGTCGGTTTTTCAAATTCGGTTACCGGCCAAGCTATTGTTAGGATACTTCTAGAAATCCTTCCTATGAAGTTATTACAATGGCATAGGAGATTAGGGAAGCCCTCTTTTTCCTTATTTTAGGGTGTTTATTTCCCACTTTATTTGCCTAAGTGTGATTTCGATTCAAATGTAGCTTAGTATGTGATGCTTGTGACACTTGCCAAACACCACCAGGCATTCTTTATTCTCAAGGTTAATAATTAAAAGCTTGATTCCCTTTATCGCTACTATCATTCTGATTGTATGGGGTACCTACCTAAAACTGTCTCTCTTTCTGGTTATAAGGTTGGGTTGGTGACTTTATTGATTGTTGTACTAGATTTAACTTTGGGTTTATTTGATGAAATAAAAATATGAAGTTTTTTTCGTGTTTTCAGAACTTCCACATAGAAATGATTTGTACTCAGTTTGATGCGCATGATTAAAATCCTAAGAACTGATAATTGGTACTGAATACGATTTGAAGGCAGTTTTTCGTACGTAAGTTTTAGATTCATGGATTATGACAATCAAACCGAAGCTATGTTGTCAATACTAGTGCTCAAAATAAT
Source organism: Jatropha curcas (assembly GCF_014843425.1). The sequence goes on from NW_023591103.1 coordinate 36,901, forward strand.
GGCTTACTCGATCCAGTCGCGAAAGGAAAAAATAGGCATTTACTGGAAGTAATGCCTAGAGGGTTCCTCTTATGTTCACTATGAATCCTTTCCCAAACCATATTGGGGAGGATTGCTATTTTAGACTGCTTGCTTACCTTATTCAATATATGCCTCTTCGTACTTTAAATTTTAAAAACGTCCACCTTGAGAGGTTCTTCAAGGAAAACACTCTCTATATTGTACCTCCCTAAAGTCTTCGGTTTTGTGTTTGTTTTGTTCATCAGAAATGGTCTAAGCCAAAATTAGATCCTAGAGCCTTGGAAGTGTGTGATTTGTTGGTTACTCGCTACTCAAAAAGGATACAAGTGTTATCATTACCTCCTCTAGAAAATTTTTGTGAGTTGGATGTTACCTTTCGGAATTTTGAGTCTTATTTTCCCTTCCCAATCAACTCTTTCAGGGGGGAGATAAATATCAGATTGGAAGAGGTATAGAATGACTTTGTTCCTTTCCAGGGGGGAGTTTTCCTGTAGACTAGATAGTAGGAAGAAGAAACAACCCAACCTCTAGGAAAGATTGGATAGACCTGATTGAAAAACCTAACAACACGACGGACTAATACAGATACAACCAGTGGAGCATGAGACCCTCTGCTGTAGCTCAACCTGTCTTCTCCAATTCAGCTTCTGAAAATACAGCTCGAACAAGAACTTGTTGAGTTCTTCTTTAATTCCTGTGATGATTTCTGATCCTAATTCTTGATTCCAGCCCTTCTAGACAATGACCCTGATATTCCTATTGCTCTAGAAAAGGAGTTAGAACATGCACTAAACATCCCATCTCCCATTACACTCTATAATGCTCTGGTCCCCTTCCTATAGAGCCTTTTGGTTTTGTCATTTCTTTCCTATCTTCTATACCAGCATCTGCAGTTGGCCAAGAGGCATCTACAGGGACTTCAGAAATGGGAGGCTGCGGATTGCGGCGCATGAGCAAGCTTTGGGCCAAAAAACCGAGGACATGGGATCTTGTGCAAGCTCCTCCATCAGGAAAGGAGCCCAGTTGGCTGGTAACATGTGGTGTTTCACAATTAAGACATGTAAGGCAAGTTCCATTTGGAGGAGGTTACAAGGGCCAAACTTGGTTAGCTAAGCGAGGAGTTCAAGGTCGAGACCTCATGGTGGCAGGGTTGGACTTGAGCACAGGAAAAGGCGTTTATGGCCGGCCTCGGTACGCAGGCCAAGGAAATGAATAACCAATTCAGGACGAGCCTGTTGTGCTGTGTCTTGCGTGGCAGGCGGCCTAACTTCTTGACTGGGAATGTCGACCATCAGTTTTGATTGTTAAACACGCTTTTCTTACATGGTGATTTGAAAAGAAAAAAGAGGTGTATATTGACCCCCCCCCAAAATTTTCCTTTTTCCTTGGGGGATTGATGATGACAAGGGGACCAGAGGAAAACATGAGTTTTTGCATTACACCGGCATGTCTCTTCCTTTTTT
>NW_023591104.1:0-18721 GCF_014843425.1 Jatropha curcas
ATCCAAACAGTTCTGAAACTTGCGGAAATGCCAGAATTTTTCTGTTTTTGCTCAAGATAAACCCAGACATTGTTTTTATTTTTTTTGCATAAATAGGACCAGAACACACTAATTTTTTAACATTTTCCACCAAAAATCGTTTAATTTTATTTGCAAATTGTCCTTAAAATATATTATTTTGCAATTTTGATTTATAATTAATTTATTTTAATTATATGAATTAATTTGTGAGTGGTTTTTTTAATTTACTTTCTAGTTGAATTATTGCATTTCTTCCCCCATCAGAAGATTGTCATGTTTTAATATAATTACTGGCTAGTCTAATTTGTCTGTATTGATTTTAAACTCTCCATCTGAGTAAATTAATTATGACATGATATCAGATGTAATATTTTCTCACACATTAATGTTAATTTAAGAAGGCATGTTATCTCCCATCGAGTAGTATGTGCCGGTCTTATCTAATATAATTGCAAAACATGTGATTTGGGTTGAATTCTTCCGCATCGAGGTCTGCTATTCCATGAATGTTGTGATGTGTATTTGTTTTTTTTGGAATTTTGTGATATCAAAGTTGTATATTTGCAATTTGATTTATTTCAATGTTTATTATTGATATGACTATTTTTTGTTTAATGCATGAAAATAGGAATATGGCATACATTCAGTTCCCCTTGCAAACATCTTAACCGTCAAAACAAAACTTGAGGGTTCCAATTACTTATGTTGACTGGTTAAGAGGAATTTGGGACATTTTTGCTTTTTCTGCTGAGGCAGTATAAAGTTTGTGTTTTACTTGTACTAGTATGTCCTGAAATATACACGGTGAGGGTGCCTCCTGATGCCGATGACCGTTCACCAGTTATTTACCAGGAATATGGGTTTAAAGCTGATGAAGATGGCGCTGATGTTTACAATTTTGGCTTCTATGTGTCAAATGTTTGCAACTCATCAGCATCAGAAGATGGACACAGCTTTTGACATTGCTCGAAAATCTCTAAGAGATGTTTGGAGATCAAACTGTGCAGCAGGCAAATGCCACTGAGGGAGATTCTTTACTTCCCAAAATGGAGGAGGGAAACTCCAGTTAAGAACTCATGTTCTTGAAGATTGATTGAGTCTTCTGATGACATGGAGGTTTCGTTGGTTGCTTGAGGTTGACAATGCTACACAGATAGAAATGATCTTGAACACTTTGCCAGCCAAGTTTTTCAGCAAGTTTCGTTTGAACTATAACAAATGAATAAGATGGATTTCACTCTTGTCTAAGTTGCTGAATGAGCTGGTGGCTGCGTGAGGACTTCATTAAGCAAGGAGCTTCACCTGTGTGCTTAATGTTGAGCGAGGTTCTCGTCGCTCAGAACAAGGATAAGAAGAAGAAAAATGCTCACAAGACTTAAGCCTAAAACAAGTGCGTGCATCTACTAGTGCAAGTGTTGCTGTTTGAAAAAGCCTAAGGGGTACGTGTTTTCACTGCAAGCAACCTGGGCACTGGAAGTCCAACAATGTCCAAACCTGGTTAGCCATAGAAAAAGCAAAGGCTTATGAGTCTCTAGTTGTTAATATCAGTTAGCTATGCTATGATGTTGAAACTTGTTTTAGCGGTGTTGACTTACACTCCATGGTGTGTTATGATTCTGGAGCCACTAATCATGTCTGCACATTGCAGGGGTTTCAGGTTAACTCGTCAGCTAAAATTAAAGGAGATTGTAAGCAGTTCTGGGAAGATGGCACAAAGTTGCTAGTTCTAGCTATAGGAAATGTTTCTTTGATTTTGAGAAAAAGAACGTTTGAAGGATATATGTACCTTCAATTAGAAGGAATTTTTAATGTTCAGTTCTAGGTGGGAGCAAGAATGGATACGGAAGAATATATTGATTCGTCGTTATTAAATTAGAAAAACAAATGATATGTTCTGGCTCAATGATTGAATGATCTTTTTTCTCAAAGTTTCACCTTGAACTGCAAATTCCTTAATTCTGAAGTTAATACCTTTGGAGTGGCATTTGTTCCATTGAAAAGAAACGTCCTTATTGATTTAGTCATACCTAGGGCATTTAAGGCTTGGGTCATATTAATTTAGATAGATTTCTAGGTTGGTCAAGGGAGGACCATTGAGTTTCATTGAAAGTGAGGGCACTACCAAAAACCTGGTGAATCTTGTTTTAGAAGGTTAAAATGACTAAGAGCCTTTCCTATAAAAGGGTAATAGAACGATATGATGTACTTGAATAAAATTCATTTCTGATTTGTTGGTCCATAATGGAGTGTCAAGCTTAGGGTGGTTTTGAAGTTATTTTTGTGACTTTCACAAGATGATTACTCAAAGATATGGATACCATTACCTGTTGCGTCGTAAGTCTGATGTTTGAGAAATTCAAAAGAGTTCAGGCAGAAACGGAGAAACGACATGGAAAATATATCAATCAGTTACGGTCTGACCCGTGGGTGGCGAAAACCTCTCTTAGGAATTCATTACTTATTTATCAGAACAAAAAGGAATTACTTCACAGTTGTCTGCACCTGGTTATGCCACAACAGAAGTGGTGTAGCAGAAAGAGAAAATTTAGGACGCTTATGGAAATTGTTTTAGATCAATGAATGAGTTAATTCATGATGCCCATTTCGTTTTGGGGGTATGCCATAGAACGGCATGAGCATATATTTCTGAATTTGGTTCCATCTAAGTAGTACCTAAAAACTCCTACAGAACTGTGGACTGAGCGAAGCAAGTCTAAGACATGTCGAGGATGTGGGGTTTGTCCAGCCCATGTGCTTGAAGGGGAAAGCAGATAAGTTGGAATTAAAAACAGAACTTATGCTTCTTTATTGATATCCTAGAGGAACGACAAGGGGTTTATTTTATTAGTATCTCAAAGATAAAACGGTCATTGTTGCACCAATGCACATTATCTTTGGGAAGACTATATTTAAAAACCATATTCCCAAAAGTCGATTAGCCTTGTATGGAAATTGAGAGGAGGAAAATACCAACTAGAACACTTTCCATTAGAACAACAACCTAAACCATCAATGGTTGGAGCTTGGACATTCCATTGCCTAGTCGTAGTGGAAGAAATTGTTTAGCGAACCAGTAAATCAACATCAGCTGAATAATTCAATACCTAACATTTCACTTAACCACCTGAAAAGTGTGGTGAGTTATGTAGAAACTGAAGATGGCAGCTGTTCATCCAAATATACAGGACACAAGTTGGGCTTTTCTTAACATTTCATTGCCTCCTGGTTGATTATACAGACAAATGTTTTGAAGTTCCAGAACATGATCAAAGATGTAGTCCCACCAGTCATGGACCTTCCGGCTTAGGCCACAGCAAAATGAAGGTGTGATTGCAAGAAACCTGTAGTACTTCGTCGTAGTGGAGAGAAAATTAGACGACCACCCGGTTCGATATACACTTTTGGGAGAAGCTTTTTGATAGAAATCCCTCAAGAAGTGACTATTGAACCTGTCTGTTATGATGGGAAGCACTACAAGATAAGATGCTGATAGTGGCTTTGTAAGCTATGAAATCTGGAGAATGGAGTCCATGTACTCTAATCAAGTTCTTGGGAACTTGTAGACCACCTGAAGGGGTTAAACCCATCGACGCAAGTGGATTCTATAAGAAAAAGAGGGGTATAGACGGTAAAAGTGCAAACCTTATAAGGCAAGGCTTTGTTGCGAAAGGTTTACTCAGAAGAAGGGATCGATTATTGGGAGGAACTTATTTCGCCGGTAGCCATGCCTTTAAAGTCTAATTAAACTCTTCTATCCATTGCAGGCTCATTGATGATTTATGAGATTTGGCCAGGATGTTCAAGACAGCTTCCTAAAATGGAAAGTCTTGATGAATGCATCTATATGAAGCAAAACCAGAAAGGTTTCATAAACATGGACAAGAAAATTGGCTTTGCAAATTTAAATAGGTCCATTTATGGGCTTAAACAAGCATCTAGGTCAGGAATATCTTGTTTTGACCAGGCGATTTTAAAAGTTTTGGCTTTTGATCAGTGTCATTGATGAGTCTTGTGTGTATAAGAAAATGGAATGGTAGTAAGATTGTTTTTTCTGCGTACGTATATGTGGATGATATTCTGCTTATTAGGGAATTGATGTAGGTATGTTGAATGTCCTGTCCAAAGATTTGGCCTAGTTCCCACGTTTTGATATGAAGGATTTTGGGAGAGGCTGCTCATATTCTTGGGATTAAGCTTATGCGAGATCGCAAGAAAAGGGTATGATTGGCTTATCTCAAGCACTTTATATTGATCCATTCTTGCTCGTTTCACGCTAGTGCAGGATTTCCAAAGAAGGGTTTTCTTCCCTTCAGACATGGAATCACTCTATCTAAGGACCAATGGTTCCTAGGACACCTGAGGAGATTAAGAGAACAAATTGAAGGGCAAGTTCCATTATGCTTCTGCAGTTGGAAGCCTTATGTATGCAATGTTGTGTACCAGGGACCTGATACCAGACCTGATATCTGTTTTGCTGTTGGCATGGTTAGCAGATTTCAATCTAATCCTGGGCGAGAACACTGGACTGCAGTCAAGCATATTATCAAGTACTTGAAAAGGACTAGGGATTATAGGTTAGTTTATCAATCTGACGATCTTGTACCCATTGGGTATACAGATTCGGATTTTCAGACTGATAAGGACTCTCGGAAGTCAACCTCTGGTAATGCTTTTGTCTTGGGAGGTGGAGCCATAAGTTGGAGGAGTATTAAGCAAACTTGTGTTGCTGACTCCACCATGGAAGTTGAATATGTGGCAGCTTCTGAAGCTGCAAAGGAAGCTGTATGGCTTAGGAACTTCCTTATGGATCTAGGCGTAGTTTCTTCAGTGCAATTGCCGCTGAAAATAGTTGGCACGCTTCTGAAGTTCAAAGGAAGTTTGTATGGCTTAGGAACTTCCTTATGGAGATCATAGTGCGTAGTTTCTTTTCAGTGCAATTCGCCGAGTTGAGCAGCCTTATTGTGATAAAATAGTAGAGAGGCACAGAGCAAACTCGTAAGGGAAGCCATCCAGAGAGCTATAAAGGGCAAAAACACATTGAGAAGGGTAAAGTATCATTTGAGTACTGAGACATAGTTCACAAAAGGAGGAGATAGTGGTAAGTTGAAGACAAGAAGATTGCATCCCGGATAAACTAACTCAGGACAGATTCCCTATTTAACAAAAAAGCTTAACCAGCAAAGACTTTTGAACAGATCATGTAAGAAAGAGAATCGGGCAGTATAAAGTTATAGATGCATGGATTAATGAGTCTAAGTGGGAGATTGATAGAGAATATACTAATTAACCAATGCATATGTAATAGTATAGCTATGAATGAAATTTTTTCTATTCGACACAAATTATTTCTTTGTAATTTAAAATTGGAATTTTGCAATTAAATAATATATGTTATTAGCATATGAAGCAGATAAATTGGAGATATTAGTAACATTTTTGATAATGTATTGTAATTTGGAACAGCCAAGTTAGAGGAAATTGGTACATGTTTAGTAACTCGACTGTTTTTAAACATATTCTCTAGGACATTATGAATAATGTTTTATTTTGTTTCTTTTAAATCTGTGATTTAGGTTTTAAATATTGAGCATACGATTGATTGTCCTTTGTGGCTTTTGATTCCATTAAAGAGGTTGGTAGTTTTCATTTTAATTGGAATAATATTACTCCTTGGTGATAATTTGGGCAAAAGAGAATTATTTTGGGTTGTTTGTTGAATAATTAATTAAGATGTTAATGTTGAATACGAATCCATGTCTCGGTTTATGAAGAATTGATGTATGCATACTTTAAGTAAAGATTATAAGGGTTTCATAGGATAATACTCCCTTAAAGAGGTGGATATTGTCAATCCGATCTCACATGGAAGATATTAAGTTTTGTGAGGCCGAATGGCCCGAATCCTTAAAGTTATATTGTGATTTAAATAAATTGTCAGTAAAATGTAACCTTTAAATTGAATACAAAGACACCTGTAATCTTAACGGGGGAAACATTATTTTATTATGTTTTGTGGAATCTGTAAAATAAAATACAGAGTTTCACGCCTGATGTTTTTTTAGTGGAAATAATTCATGATTTAATTTATAATAGAGAAGATCATGATGTGAGGTCTAACATTAGGTTTCGTTCAGTTATAAGTTTATAGCCCTGAGTTTTATTTTTATTCCCTGCGGTTCCCTTGTAGTGCCCTAATTAATTTGGAAGGTTAGGTGTATTAAATAATAAGATATAATTATTTTAAGGATTTTAAAATAAATTGTATAATTAATTTAATTAAATAATTTTTTGTTAAATTATAATTATTATGTTTTTAATAATTAAAATAAATAGTCTTCCTATCGAAAAGAAAGAGGGTTTGTTTTGTAATATAAAGATTGGAAAACCCCTTAGGAATAAATAGAAGACTGGACACGTTATGGATGCTAGTTACTCTACCTGACTCTTACAGAAATTGATGTTTTCACAAAATGAGGAATAAGTTAGGGTATTGACCTGAGCAGAAGATCGTTGCAGGGTGAACTTCCAAGATCTCTTGAAAGATAGACCGGGTGAGTTTTCGATTTCTTGGCAGCTTCAAAGAGAGCACCAGTTTTATTGATTTGTTACGATTAAATATTTTTTTGAGTTTGTGCCTCATATGGTTTCGTTTAAGGGTTGTTTCCGGCTAAGAGGTCAGTTTATTGATTTGTTCGATAATATTTTTAGTTTGCCTCATATGGTTTCGTTAAGGGTTGTTTCCGCTTTATACCCGCTCCCATCATAGTGAAACTCATTCGATTCATAATTGTGGCTTCAGACCTAATAACTTATTTCACAAACATATCCAAAGTACAGTCCATTAATATCGGTACTCTAATTATTCAATTACAACCCATTTGGAATACAATTGCAGAACTCTACTTCATAATTCACTATCCTTCGCATTTATATATTTAATACAATGATTATTAATTTTATACATCCGAATCTTGTTCGATTGGACTCACAGGATTCTTCCTTCCATCTATTACCTGAAAAGGGTAGGAGGGGGGTGAGCACTAAACTCAGTGAGTAAGATTAAATACAATCACACTAATGCTAAAATATTATAATCTGGTCACTTGTTTAGTTATATGATCATGCAGTTTGTCACACAAATGGCAATATAACAGCAATCACAATTATTATCACCTTCATATAATCACATCACGTGGAAATTCAAGTGTATTATCACTTCACAAATATAATCACATACACAGTTGGAAGATTAGTCCCAGTGGCATCACCGAAACCCGCCCGGATGAGTTCCGTCTCTCCGGGTGATCGGCTTCCACCACATGGCTCATTCGGTGCCACTCAATGTGCACCAGGGAGCCCAATTTCCTTCCCAGGATCTACCAAGTAGCAAACCGGTCTATCCTCACATGAACCCAATCCCTTTTATTGTTTTTTTCCAGTCTCTCTTTATTTATACCAAACAAGGAGGAAACACTGGTGGGGTCCTCCATCCAATTCTTAGATCCATCAAAGTCGCTCACAACAGCGAGGCCCACCCTGAGGGCTACAATCAAATCTATAGATTAATCAGGTGCCAACAAAAACAAGAGGCCATATCATCAGGTGGCACAAACGACGGCGCCGATCTTCATTAATACACCGGCCAAAATTCCAAAGTACATATCAATAATATCTTCAAAATTCCATATCATATCATAATTTCATCATTTTCAGGATCCATATCACATAGAACAGTCTCACAAACCCATGGTGACCCACTTCATCCCAATTCCACACAAATAAGGCACATCAATATCACAAGTAATCAAACAATTTTTTTAATATCAACAAATAGTGCAGCACAATATGGCAATTCAACCAAAAGAATGCATATTAACATTTAGCCGTGAATGCATGAATGCAGGCGGATGATGCGAATTATCTAACACTACTCACAATTCTTTATTGTCCTTTAAATGACTATCTCTACTACTGCATCCTTCTAGCTTTTGTATTACCATCCTGGTATTTTTATAAGCATCTAGAAAGAAAATTATGTGTAAGAATGCTAATTCCATAAATGTACTTTGCATTCATTTATTAATTTTGAGGCTTTATAGCTATTTATCTTACTTCGTCGAACTTAATTATATATATTTATATGTATCGTTCCTTTATTTATTTTGTTATTCTAATTTATAACTTTTACATAAGATTCTAATTATTTGGTAAGTAATATTCTATAATGATAATAATAATAATAATAATTGGTAAAGTATAGTTCTATAATGATAATAATAATAATAATAATCCATTTATAATAATAATAATAAAATAATAAATAATAAATAATCATAATAATAATAATACTAAAAGGTTAGTCCGTTCCTACCTAAGTAATGATATAATAATTAAATAAGTGTTTTATGGCCCTAAAATTTACCGACAACATATTCCTCTATAAAACTGTACTACTCTTGGGTTAACAAATTTTACATATTCACCACACAATGGTAGAACACAAGCCAGCCATCCATCATAATAATAATAATCATAATAATAATAATACTAAAAGGTTTAGTCGTTCCTACCTAGTAATGATATAACTAATTTAATTAAGTGTTTTGCCTAAAATTCGACAACATTTCCTCTATAAACTGTACTACTCAATTTTACATATTCCACATGTAAACACACAGCCCATCCATCGGGCAATTCATATTAACTGATCCCGTCCGCCATAACTAGCATTCATTCGTTCATTCAATTCACACACGCACACCCATACACACTTAATGGTCCTAAATCAATTAACTATCAATTTATTATTATCCTACAAGCATATTTCCATGATATAATTAATTATCTGTCTATACCATATATTATAATTCCTCGTATTTATATTTCTTAAACTTTTGAAAATTAACTTATATAACTATTAGCTAGAATTCTTATTTCAATATCAATTTTATAACTAATATTCATGATCTAAATTTGACAAGGTTCAGTTTAATGCACTTGAATACTTAATTAAGTTATTCAAAAATTTCGAATACTTAATTCATTAATTCGGGATTTATTCAAAAAATTCGAATTGAGTCTTAGAGTGTACCGATCGAAAATCGGATGATAAATCCACAGTCTACACGAGAAGAGGAAGATTCTGCCTTTTTCGTCGGCCGGTCGCTGGGCCGCTGCCGTCGCCGCCGTGCACAATGGCCCGAAAAAAAACCAAATAAACAGAATCGTGCAACATCTACACCAAAATGCTCGAAATCACTTGTAGAAGCTGAATTTGGTGTCGTTTTGAGGAGGTAGTGGTTCGTTCGGGCGGATCGACCGCCATAGTCACCTTCACGCCGCCACTCATGGTGTTTTCCATTCCCGCCATTGTTTCCATCGATTCTTTGATGGAAAACATTCGCGTGGAGAAGCTCGAGACTCACCTTGCAGCTCCACATTACTGGAGTCGCCTGTTATTGACGAAAAATGAAGAACAAGAACTATCGATGAAGACAGTCTCATTTCGCGCCTCTGGAGGTTCTACTAGTGTGGATGGAGGTTGGAATCATGTCCAGTGGCGCCAGACAAACCGATCGCCACCTCGCTCTGGTCGAGCGGTGGCCGGAAACGCAGTGCAGGGGGAGAGAGGAGGCTGTCGCGCGTTAGAGGAAGAAGAAGAAAGAAAAGAAAGAAAAAGGAAGAAAAGATGGTTCTAGAGAACTCTAGGCCATTCCGGTTCGATTCGAACCGGTTTGGTCTAAATCAACAGGTTAGCCCGACTTTGCTTGGTTTACGAGATTTTCATCTGGTTTATAGATCCGGTTTGGTTTATTATTATTATTATTATTATTATTATTAGGTTCTATAACATTTCTTTAATTTACTTAATATTAATATTAATAATTAATTCATGTAGTAACCACACTCACATTTATATATTTAACATACATTAATAGTTAGGGCTCCATATTATTTATTAAAAATTTCTAAAGGTTCTCAATCCGGTAATTTCGATAATGTGTGTTTGGCTTGAACCCAATTTTGTAAACTTGGGCTCGAATCAGACTAAACGGCATTGGCAGCCCAAGTAGTCGAAATTTCTGATTTTTGATTTAATAAAAATTCAAAAGTTTTAAAAATAAAAATCCAGGGTATTACAGTGCCGCGCGGATAGGTATAACTAAAAACCTATCTCCGTGACATAAAGCTTGTTTGTGAGTGTTTCTTTTTTGAAGTGGGTATTCCAATAATGTTTTATATCTTTCCTTATGCTATGTTTGGGAAGGGGAGGAAGTAAAATAAGGGTGTAAAATTTACTATTCATTTTCCTTTCAAAATGGAGTGAAAATAGGGTAGAAAGGGTATAAAATAAATTTATTTTACATCCTCAATATTTTCATCCAAACTAAATAAAAAATTTGAGAATCTCAAGACATTTTCAGCCCTATATATATATATATATATATATATAGTAGAAAGGGTATAAAATAAAATTTATTTTACATCACCTCAATATTTTCATCCAAACATAAAATAAAAAATTTGAGAACATCAAGACATTTTTCAGCCCATATAATATATAATATATATATATATATATTTGAATAAAAGATAAATATTAAATTTATTTGTGACTTGTATAGTTGTATATAAGTAATGCTTTGATGGATTGCAGCTTTAGTCTGAATCCTCCCACATCATGAAATTAGTATTTGCTGTGTATCATTACTTAATGCATTATATAGTATTTCAGTATAATCCATTAAATCATAGTATTGTTAAAAGATCAATTAAGTAAACTTGAGGTTCGTTCTGAGACTATTCAACAAGTAGTTCCTGATACTCCTCAAGCATCTGTAAATATTTTAGAAGAAAACACCATTAAACGGTCCTTTTTCTCTTTTGTTGGTATCAGAGCTTAAGGATTTAGATCTGCTATCTGTATACATATAAAGACTTCATTTTAGTATATATCCTAAGCAGATTTGACTTTGCCTACTGAACCCATTCCTACTGAACCCGTGAGTAAGACCCATGTGAGTGGCATCGAAAGGGTATAACCAGGAGGGTATAACCAAGTAGTCATTAAAGCTTTTGGTATATAATAAAATGGATCCTTTCTTATGTAGATCGGCTAGTAGTAATAAATCTGAAGACTCAGATAACTCAGATTCAGAATAAACTCCAAGAAAATTAAAAGGGTAATAAATAGAAATGAATATTTAATTTTTACAAGATTTTAGTAAAAGCTATTGATGAATGGGAAAATTCCTAAAGTTGAATAAGAACAATTTATAAATCTCTAAAATTTGAAATTTAAATTTAAAAACTGATTATGTTTATTAAAAACTGAGAAAAGAGACTTTCGCAATTAATAGTTAACACCTTTTGACGTAAACTTCTTTTGTCTTCTAAAACTTTTCAACATCATAAAATAAAAAAATATAAATATATTCATTATACGGATTAATTCAAGTTGGAATAAAGCCCAACCAGAAGAAGGATTTAAATATAGTATTCTTGCAGTAGTAAGAGATGCTAGATTTTTAAATTTTCAATGATTCTTTATTAGGATCAGTTCTGAGACTAAAGCTTAAGTGAAAGGACCGATCTCCTTTGAGGTCTATCCAGATATGACTGTCTCATTAAAATGATTTAAATATATCTAGAAAAGTAATAAGTTTTGGAAATTAAAAACTCATATTATAAAATGTAGCAAGGATCAATTCCTATAGCTTTAAATATATAAAATTCATTAATAGCATGAAATTCAGCTTTTGGAACCTAAATATAAGTTTACAACCTAAAATTAGGTGAAGCAAGATTGTTGCAACAGATTAACTAAAAACCCAATACGGTAAATTCCTAAACAATTCAGTGGAAGGATATCCAACACTTCCAGATGAATGGATTTTTTTGGAAGGGTAGTACCGTCCTCTAATTCCTTGAACCAGTAACAAAACCAAAATGTAAATTTGCAAAATTGAACAATTTGAAGATGGTAAGGTACTTTAAAATTTATCGAAGTCAAAGTAGTATGAGGTATACAGGGTCATCTTCCTCTATTACAACAGATGAAAATGATAAACCTAGTTCCTCCATACCTTCTGTGATTTATGCTAAATACAAAGATAATGAATATAAACCAATTATTCAAACCATAGTAAAACCAAGATATTCAACTTCAGATATTCCAAATAAAATGAAAGGTGTTGACTATGGTAATTCTATACCACAGGCCGTTTATAATCCTGTAGATAATTATGTAAATCAACAGTCAACCTTAGTTAATTCACCTGAATCACCAACAGCTTCAGCTATCACTGAAAATGTTAGCCAAACATAGTTTGGCGCAGCTTCAAGCTATTCACTGAAAAAATGTTAGTGATATAAACAGAGAATTAAATGTTCCTAGTAAAATACGATATTGAGAAAGTTTAAATAAAAAGAAATATTCTTAAAAACTAAAAATTTACTTAGAATGAAAAAGATATTAAAACTATACACTTTGGTGAAAGACATTTAAAATATGAATATTTAGAATATAAAATAATAATCAACTAAAAATTAATTTCTTTGAATTGGTATAAATTAATTAAAAATATCTGAAAAAAGATTTAAACCCTTAAACAATTAGAGATAAATAGACCTGAATGGATAGGTAAATGAACAAACCCAATAAAAGAAGTGATTTCCTCCTAAAAAACAATTAGTAATTAAAACCATCAAAGATCATGAAAATTATCTGTGCACCATATAAAGTTGCTTCAGAGATAATGATACAATATGTAAGATAATTGAAACAGAATAACTTTAGTAAATTGCAAGTTTTTAATTTGCTTTTAAACTCACAATTAAAAACGCATAGAAATATGGCTGCGAAGATAAACCCTTAGTTAGGAAAATATAAAAGGTAAAGGAAATAGTAAAATCTCAAAACATGTTTTAACCTTACCAAATTCTCAGTCAAGTAAAAAGAATTTGTAAACATAATTAAAAGACTAAATTAAGCAAACTTGAAAGCTGTGTTCAGGAAAATACTGCCAACCACGTAGGTTGCCTGACACCTCCCCTTCCAAAAACATAAATATAGATAGAAGAAAAACCAACTCTGATGTTAGTTGAACCTGAACTCAGAAAAATATTAAACAATTTGAAATCAATCCTATAAAATCATCATAGAGAAATAGTAATAAGAGCACCAGACCTAAGGGATAATTAATAAACCTAAATCTATATCATCATTTAATATATAATGCTTCAACAATGACTTATTGAATGGAAGCATAGTATGGTTTTAAAGTGAAATGTATAATCATCCTTAAAGTGTTTTCGCACATAGATGGTTTAAGTGAATATAATATCTTAAGTATTTTGCAACAAATGACAATGGCGGCCAATGCTTATAAAACACAGTCAATTATTTCTGATAAAGCTATAGCCGAAATATTAATTGCTGGATTTACAGGACAACTTAAAGGATGGTGGGATTACCATCTCTCTGAACAAGAACATTCAGAAATATTAAATTCAATTCAAGTAAATGAGGAGAATGAACCTATATTTGATGAGAATGGTGACGTAATTCAAGATGCCGTGTCATCTTTAATTCTCACTATTTCTTTACATTTTATAGGAGATCCGTCTCACTTCAAAGATAAAAATGCAGAATTACTAAGTAATTTAAAATGTAAACACCTAGGTGATTTCCAAAATTATAAAACAACTTTTCTCACTAGATTAATGTTAAGGGAAGACTCAAATCAAAGCTTTTGGAAAGAAAAGTTTTTAGCCGGGTTACCTTATTTCTTGGGAGAAAAGGTTAGAAATCATATTAAAAATCAACATGGTCAACCTATACCTTATAGTAAGTTAACCTATGGACAATTAATTAGTATAATTCAAAAAGAAGGATTACAAATATGTCATGATCTAAAAATATGAAATGCAGAAAACCAAAAAATAGTTAGGATCATTTTGTAAACAATTTGATTATAGCATAACTACTTCACAGAAATGTAATGGACAATGTTCAAAAATACCTAAACCTAAAAAACAGCATAGAAATAAATATCATAAAAGACAGTATAGGTCTACACCTAGTGAAGATAAATTCTATTCGAAAGAAAAATATAAACCCCATAGGAAGCCTAAAAGAAAGCAACAATCTAAAACTGTCAATAAAACTTCTTTTAAAGATTTAACTTGTTATAATTGTGGTAAAAAAGGACATACTTCTAAATTTTGTAAATTTAACCAAAAATTAAATGAATTACATTTGGAAGAAGAAGTTTTAAACAAAATTTATGAACTGTATCTGGATTCTGATACTTCCGAGCCTGAAATTAGTGAAAGTGATAATCAAATAGATGAATTAGGAACAACAACTAGTTCATCAGAATATTCTATAAACATGTTAACTAAAGACCAAAGCACACTTTTAGAATTAGTAAATACTATCGATGATCAGGAAACTAAAGCAAAACTTCTCAGGAAATTAATTAAAACTAAAGATCAAAGTAATTTATTAACAGTAGTTAATGGAATTGAAGATCAAGAAATTAGAGCTAAACTTCTTAAAAAACTAATAAAAAGTTTTGAAGACGAAGATGCCGTAAAAAATATTACTCCTAAAATTCAGTCTAATACTTATGATTTAACTACCATTTTAAATAAAAATCAACCTAAAAAGGTCGATATGGATGAATATACTAAAGAATTATATAAAGAAATTAAGATGCTAAAAAATGAAGTAAAAGAATTAAAAACCAAGTAAAAGAATTAAAAACCCAACTTCAACAAAATTCTAAAAAAATAAAAATACTAGAATCCCAACTTATTTCCAGTTCTTCCTCAGAAGAAGACGAATCAGATAATAATTTAAATGGACAAATAAATGAATTAGATGAAGATGTAGATTGTAATTTTCTCAATCTATTACAAGAAATTACTTCACGAAAATATTTAGTAAAAATAAACATTCAAATAAAGGATTTTGTGATAGATGCAATTGCACTCTTTGACACAGGTGCAGATTTAAACTGTATAAAATCTGATCTAGTTCCTAAAAGATATTGGTTAATAAAAACTAGTGAAAAATTAAGTACAGCCACAAATCTAAACTTGAAATTATAGGAAAACAAATGCAATAATCAATTAAATCTAAGAATTAGAAAATAAACACAAGTATTTTTACTATCACCTCCAAATAAATTATATGGTAATATTAGGCACTCCATTTATAAACCTAATAACACCATATTCAATTAAAGAAGATTGTATTAAATTTAAAATAAAAAATAATAAAGCTAAATTGGAATTTACAGAAAAACCTAAAAAGAAGCAATTAAACTTATTAAAAGCACATTCAATAAAAATTCTAGAAATTAACTCTTTAATAAAATCTAAAGTCTAAAGAAGAAAATATTAAAGATCTAAAAAATAATTTAGTCTTAATAAAATTGAAGAACAATTAAAAAATGCATTTATACAAAATAAAATAAATAATCTAACAAAATTTATGGAAAATACATTATGTGCTAATCATCCAAATGCATTTTGGACTCGAAAACAGCATGTAGTGGATCTACCGTATGAAAAAGATTTTGATGAAAAAACTATTAAAACTAAAGCTAGACCAATTCAAATGAACCCTGAATTAATAGAGCATTGTAAAAAAGAAATTCAAGACTTAGAAAATAAAAAGCTAATTAGTAAATCTAGAAGCCCATGGTCTTGTGCTGCTTTCTATGTCAATAAAAATGCAGAAATAGAACGTGGAGTACCTAGATTGGTCATAAATTATAAACCATTAAATACAGCTTTAAAATGGATAAGATACCCAATTCCCAATAAAAAAGATCTTTTAAAAAAATTATACAATGCAAATATTTTTAGTAAATTTGATATGAAATCTGGCTATTGGCTTGATATGAAATCTGGCTATAAATCTGGCTATTGGCAGATTCAAATTGACCCTAAAGATAGATATAAAACAGCATTCACAGTTCCATTTGGTCAATATGAATGGAATGTAATGCCTTTCGGATTAAAAAATGCTCCGTCCGAATTCCAAAGAATTATGAATGACATTTTTAATCCCTGCTCTCAATTCTGTATAGTCTATATTGATGATGTCTTAATATTTAGTCAAACACTTGAACATCATTTTAAACACCTAAAAACATTTTGTATGGTTATACAACAAAATGGTTTAGCACTCAGTAAATCTAAAATGGAATTGTTTAAAACAAAAATTAGATTTTTAGGCCATTATATTGAACAAGGTAAGATTCAACCTATAGAACGAGCACTTGTTTTTGGTGAAAAATTTCCTGATGAAATTACTAATAAACCCCAATTACAACGTTTTCTTGGTTGTTTAAATTATGTAATTGATTTAGTGATTTTTAAAAATTCCAAATTTAAATTGGCATGATAAAATACCTTTTACATAATAGAACCTTTGTAAAAAATTGCTGGTTCCTTGGACAACTCACAGCATACTCAAGCTCGCTCGTAAAAAGGATAAAATCATTAGTAAAAGAAATTCCTACTTAATATATTCCTGATCCTAATGGCTTTTAAAATTGTTGAATAACTGATGCTTTTCTAATGATTGGTTATGGAGACATTTTAAAACAAAAAAATTAATGGTTAAAGAAAGAATAATCCAATATAACTTCAGGGTCATTGGACTTCAACTTCATTTAAATTATTCTACATAAAAAGAAATTTTAAGATTGTTATTTGTATAAATATTTTTCAATCTGATCTTTTAAATAAAAAAATTTTTACTTCGTATTGATTGTAAATCTGCAAAAGACGTTTTGCAGAAAGATGTCCAAAACCTTGCCTCTAAACAAATTTTTGCTAGATGGCAAGTGCTTTTAAGTATTTTTGAATTTGACATAGAGTATATTAAAGGTAATGATAACAATATTCCAGACTTTCTAACTAGAGAATTCTTACAGAACAATGGGAAGAAAGAAGGATAAAGAGTTATCAAATCCGTTGATGGCTGTGGATTTGCCAAAAATCCAATATAAATCTACTAGTAATATACATAAATGGTTTGATAAAAATTTAACCACTTCTCCTAAAAAGACCTAAAAATGGAAATTGAGGAACTTTTCTCAAAATCTCCTGAAGTATTAAAGCACTGCATGGGTATGGCATCCCTCTTCCACGAGGACCCAGTGTAATGCTTAAACCTAAAAGGCGATCGTATCCGCTCATGAATACGGCTACTCTCTGGTCCTCAAACGGATAGACAGTAAAGAGTTATCAAATCCGTTGATGGCTGTGGGGAATTTGCCAAAAATCCAATATAAATCCTACTGGGTAAATACATAAATGGTAAATTCTAAACCTTTATTTGATTTTGAAGTGAGTTGAGGGATGGGTATAATCATAGCAATCCTTGGCAGATACTTAAAAAATTATTATTCTCCTGAGAATTGGTTTTTTAATGCCAACAGACTTGTCACAAAACCTTCAGGCAAATATTATAATAATATAATTATTAGATACTGATTCAGTTTAACATCAAAACATAACTTTTGATAAAAATGGAATAATTTCCTATTCTTTTCTATAAAAATAAACGCGTCATCCATCCCTAAAGGATTGGCCGCGTATCTTCTTAGGCAACGCCGCCAGTAAAATTTAAAGGATTACATAAATATAATATGAGTTATAATTATTTTGATTATAAAAAAGCGTGGGATACGATATTTTGTCAGATCCTAGGTGTATAGTTCAGTTGAACCATATCAAGATAACTTTGACCAAAATATTCGTAAAGATTTAAAATTGCCTAATTGGTTTAAAAGGTGGTGGCAATCTAAAGGCATTTCAGAGGAAATTATCCCTGCTGATATCCATTACTTATATCAGTTCTTTAAAACCCGTTATAAACCCACTACAGAAGAAGTTCATATCCCTTCTCTTATGTATTATTGTATGACCTTCTTTTTGCCTTAGGTATATCAATGGTATATGGACTATCAGTATATTCCGGGAACTCATATTCCCATACTTGTAAGACGCCATAAAATTAAATGGTGGGGTTCCTTCAAGAATTCCACAACCAAAGAATTCCCACAACTAAACATAAAATTAGTCAATGGATCCACAATAAAATATCCAGCCCCATCTTAAAACCACTTTACGCTATGCCCAACACATTAGCTATTCAGGATACCCCATTCGGTTCCAAAAAGCCCAATGGTCCCAGGCCCGGTAGCTGCAGCCTAAACACAGAAGATATAAATTAATTTGTCAAGAAAATGTTGAACAGTTATCAAAACTTAGTTCGAATCCTTCAGAAAAACTTCTTCTAGTAACCCCAAGAAGGAGTCTTCCAGTAATCCAACATAAGAAAGGATCCATTTTATTATATACCAAAAGCTTTAATGACTACCTGGTTATACCTTCCTGGTTATACCCTTTCGATGCCACTTCACATGGATCTTACTCACGGGTTCAGTAAGAATGGGTTCAGTAGGCAAAGTCAAAACCGCTTAGGATATATACTAAAACGAAGTCTTATAATTATGTATCCAGATAGTAGATCTAAATCCTTAGGCTTTGATACCAACAAAAGACAAAGTCATTATAAACAGGCAGAAGGAACCTTATTCCTTCAATCTTTGTGTAGTAAAAACGCCAAAATCCAAGTAACAGAAAGGTTTTAAAGGTCCACTCGGCAACAGTA
>NW_023591105.1:0-35305 GCF_014843425.1 Jatropha curcas
AAAAAAAAAAAAAAAAAAAAAAAAAAAAAAAGAAAAAGAGAAGAAAATCAAATACAACACATCCCTTACCCTTTTTTCGTAATTTTTTTTTCCTAATTTTTTGAAGGATGGACCTCATTGGTTTGTAACTAGCCAACATACCTTGGCCATTTTTTTTCACTCCCATTTTGAAGAATTTGTTTCAAACAAAAAATTCTCTAAGTAATAATTTCTTTTTTTTTCTTTGATTTATATGAAAAATTCTTTTTTTCCAATTTTCACACAATTGTTTCGATTTTGAAAAGTCCCAAGGAAGAAGTTTAAAATTCTCCCCATCATAACTCATTCGAAAACTCGCACGCCTGCAATAAATCTTAGAAAAATTTTTCCCTTATATTAGGAGACTATTTATAGTAGATCCAAAGATTAATGTCAAATCAAACCAATAAATTTGTTACAAAAAACTTAGAATATCATGTGCCCTTTAATTTTTTATAAATAGGTGTTGTATCAAACCTTTCTTTCCCCCCTTTTGAAAAACCAATTTTCCCTAAATAAGAAAACTTACTTAATTGTCCTTTCATAAAACCAAAAGCTCCTAAGGTAGCTTGCCTTCAAAAACATCCAAAAAACCATTAAAGAAGCTTTAGTAAGTTGTGTAAAAAACATGAATTAGGTTTATTTTTATCACAAAAAATTATTTTATTTTTAATTTTCAAAAACCAGGAGGTTGTTCCTACATACACTTCTTCATTTCGAAAGACCATTTAAGAAAAAAAACACTTTTCCACAATCCATTTTGATCAACATGAAAGGTTTTCTAAAAAAAATGCAAAATGCCAACAAAAGCATTCTAAAATTGGCCTCAAAGTTCTAAGAAACCCGGGGCCAAAAAGTCCCCGTCCTCAAATCCAAAAAATCGATGCCTTCCTCTTGGTTGTAAACCCTTGAGGCCCAACTAATCTTGCTTTATTTATTTTCTCACAACATGATTAAAAAACCTTGTTCCATCAAAGCTTTTTTTTTCTAAACACCCCAAACCCATTTTGTTCCAATAACAGATGGGGTTTTTTTAGGTCTAGAAACCAAGTTTTCCAAACCTTGGTTTAATTTATAATTCCCATTCCCAATCTCAAAATTGATTTTAGCCTCTTCTTGCCATAGCAAGACCAACTTTCATCAATTTTGAGCATTCGTTTTTTTTTTTTGGATTTTTTTTTTTTTAATTTAATAGGTTTATTAGGTTCTAATTTTTGAGAAAACGAAAGCCAATTAATTAAAAATCAAAAAATATCTTTTTAAATTGAGTTCTTTAGTCATCATCCTTTCTAGAAAGGATCAATCCATAATGTCTTTTTTTTATAGGGATGATACTTTATGGAATTGCTATTCCTTTTGGTAATTGAGAATGAGAAATCTTCCATTTTCCTTTCCTATTTTCTGTCGTTTGATTTTCCAATAATATTCTGATCTTCATGTTCAACTTCCTATCTGGTTCAAAACAACCTTGATTAATATTTAGTATTTTTGCTCACTTTTCCCTCCCCCCCCCTCCCCTCCCTTCCCCTCCTCTTCCTCTTCCCCCCCCCTTTCCCTCTCCCCCCTCCCCTTTCCCCCTCTTTCTGGCTGTTCTATTGTTTTTTCTGATTGTTCATTCCTGCTTTTCCATAATTAGAATCCTCAACATCATTCACTTTTCTTCCCCTAATGTTCTAGGATGTAGAGGTTCCAGATTCAATCAAAAACAACAACAAACATGGAAATAAGGAAACCCTTCTAACTCTACAACTAGAGTCTTTTTTAAATTTAATTATTTAAATACTTATTAACTACTCTGTTATGCTTTACTTAATAATTACTAAGAAATATTCCCGGAAAAAATAACCTCATAAGAATTTAGCATCGAAATTTTTTATAGCAAGATTATGATTTTTTCCTTTTTTTCTTTTCTTTTTCTCCTCTTGTTATCTCTAAGAATAAAGGCATTTGCACCCAAAATGTTGTGAAAATTTAACACCAATATTTTTTGGTTTTCTTCTACCCTTTGTTAATAGCTCATAGAGTCTTTTTTTTTTTTTTTTTTTTTAAAGTTTAGGGATTCTTAACCAAAAGCCCCCTGTTTAGAATATTAACAGGCAGTGGTTAACTGCTTCTGCCCATCCCCCCCCCCCCAGAAATACTTTGGTTAGTTTTTAGAATCACTTAGCATGGGTTTCTAAAGCCATTTTTTTTTCTTTTCTTGAAGTGTTCTAAATTCTTTTTCTTTTTTGCGTTCCCCACTATACTCCCATTTTGTTTTGAAGTGTGTTCTAAAATGTGCTGAGAAGGTTATGGAAAGATTCCTGACACTCGTTGCAAAAAGCAACAATCCGAATTTTTTTTTTTTTCTTTTCCTTTTTTTCTTTTTTTCTTGATTTTTTTCTTCCAAATTTCTCCTCCATGATATAATTTCTAATTGCTGAGAATGTTGTATATTCCTTTCCCCTCCATTCTAAATATTCTCCTTGCAAAGATGAAACAAACCACGTCATATGACTCATCCTTATTTCTAAGGAAAAGAGTGGTTCTAAGGTGAAAATCTAAGAGTATTCAAATCTACAATATTAAACAAAAAATAGAAATTTTCCCCTCCAAGAACTTAGAAGGGGTAATTGGACCGAATAAATAATCAAAATTCAAGGTGGGTAGCAAATTCTAAAAAACGGTCCCTATAGAAAGTAGAAACCATGCCCCTTAGATTTAAAAAAGATGTTCTGGTTTTTGGGTTTTTGCCCCATTTGAAAAGCATCAACAAAAATGTGAATCTTTTTTTTTTCAAATTTTCTCCCAACTTTGGCAATCATTTTTTGAACAAAATCTTTCTTAGACATTTTAAGAAATAAAAGAGGTGGATGATTTGCAAATGTTCCAAGTCTTCTCTAATCATAACTAAACGCAACCTAGAATTAATTATCAATAGAAAAAAAAAAACTAAAAATAGATATCTTGGTTATGCAATATTAGAGAGATATTACTAGGTATAATATTATCCAGAACCTTGTTTTTTCCAACCAAAATAAAAAGTTCTATTATCACATGCCATGTTCCCTGAACTTTTTTTTTCACCAAATGAGAAAGGTTTCAAACACAAGATCACTATTTTTTTTATTTTTTTTTTTTCTATTTATTATAATCAACAAAAATTTTGACTAACCACTTTTAACAAGTTATAAATGTAATCCTTTCTACCCTAAGCATACATCTTTCTATTGAATGGATTTAGACCTTATGGCACAATAAAACCAACGATTTTACCTTTTGCTTTTGTCTCCAAAGCTTAAACTGTACCTCCCTTTTTTTTCTCTCTTTTTCTTTTCCTAATCTGGTGGAACTTTCTTCTTTTTCTAATCAACCAGTCATATACCTAGAGCCAAAGCGCTGTCCATTATCAACCAACATTTCTTATTTTTTTTTTTCCATTTCCCTTCCAGCTCACCTCCCTTAAAGGGCAACATTCTGAAAAGATCAAGCAAGCTAGATTTAGTACCCACTCATATTGGATCCTAAGAGGGTTTAGTGGTAAACCACAGGTGACCATTTAAGGGGCTTAACTAATGGAATTTTTCCTCTTTTTTCTTTCTTTCCGTTGAGAAATTTTTGAATGTTCTAAAGTCACAACATTAGAAAAATAGCAAATTTTTTTCTATAATATAGAAACAAATGATTCCGGTTTGAATAAAATGCCATCATAGCTAGATTTTTTGTCTTTTTTTTTCCTTTAGAAAAAAAAACGATTCTGCAAAAAATTGATTTTTAAGAATTTCTAAAAAATCTCTCTCAGTTTTTAAAAAGATTCATTTTTCCTTCCAGAATATTTTTTCAGATTTTTTTTACATTTTTTTTTTTTTTTTACATATTTTTCTTTCAAGATGTGTCAGATCTTTCAGAAAATCTATTGTTACAACCTTTTAAGATCTTTGAATCTCCTTCTGTGAATAAGATCTTTTTACATGTAACTTTCTCCTTTTTGATTTAAAAAAGCATCTTTTAAATTGATTACCTTTCAGATTTTTAATTTTTTCTAAAATCATTTCTTTAGAACTTTAAATGTATGCTTTTTTTATTAACAAGCTTTTCAAACTTCATTTGATGGGTTATTTTTGTAAAGCAATTCCCTAGAACAATCATTTTTCTGATTTAGGTTTCAGAAAATAACTTACTAGTACTTTCTTCATGCCTTCTGGAGCCCGTTTGCCAATTCTGTTTCAATCAAATTTCAAACTTTCCTGTGGTGAAGTCAGAGAGCGCTGAATTTTCCTTCCCTTTGGAGTCAGTATCCGATAAGTAGCCATTAAACAAATATTAGTTATTTCTTCTTTGGATTTTCACTTTGGCTATCCAGAATTAAGAATTATCTGAAATCCACTCAAGCAGCTAAACAAATGCCTGCTTTCAGCTTTTCTATTTCTTTTGTTGACTTTCTCTTTTTTTTCAAAATTTAGGGGGGGGGAACTAATTGGCGTTTGAAAATATGTCCCAGGTTTGTTGCAATTCTCATACAAACCCACTTTCAGAAGGTTTCTTTCTTAGGTAAAGTTACTTATTTTTTATTTAGATGGAAAATTCATTTTTGGATAAAACTTTTTCTGTGGCCTTCCCCACTCTTTCTATAGAACTTTTTTTTTAAAAATCTTTTTTTTTAGGCAACAAGTTGGCTAATCATCAATTAAATTAAGATCAGAAGAACTTTCCTTCATAGAAAATACTTTCAAAAAAACCAGTCCCTTTGCTTTTTTCTTTCTTAATCTTCTATAGAGGTCCCCAAAGAAGATTTCATTTCTTCTTACTGAAACAAGAGCTGCTTGATTATAAGATAAATCATACTGATAAGTTGACAGGAGTCTCTTTGGTAAATTCATTAACAGTCCTTAGAAAATCCCTCCCATTTTTTTTTTTTTTTTTTTTTTTGGTAGAAATTTTAAAGGATTTTCTTAAACAAAAGCTCATTCTTCCTCTCTCTGAAAAATTTTTTTTTTCCATTTCTGAAAGAGTTCTCAAAAGGATTAACTATATTAGTTAAATCTAATTCTCTAGATTTAACCAAAACTCCTCGCATAAGTTTTTTCTCCCTTCCCTTCATACTAAACAAATTTCCAAATATTCTCTCCAAAAGGATGATTTTTATTTTTAATTATTTTTCTGGATTCCTTTTTACTTCTTCTATAATCTGTACTCTCATAGGTAAACTTTAAGTTTTTTTTTTCTTTCACCTAAACTTCTGTTTGCATGAATTTTGCATCTCAGAACACTTTTGGTTGTATTCCATTTTTTGCGTCCTAAGCACAATAAAAAGAAAATATTAATAAGCTTTGCAATTTATAAAGGCAAAATATCACAATTCAATAAGCCAATATCATTTCCAAATAGCAATATCCTTATAATATTTCTTTTTTCTCTGTTTTTCTATACTTCCTCAATTTTTTTCACAATTTTCATGGGAATAAACGAGGACCACTAAATTAATAACATTCCTCCAGCAGTTTATTAATCAAACTGATTTCATGAAATTTTTCCATTCTCCATTCTGGTTTTTTCTTCCAAAATAAAAAGGTAATTAGAAAAACTAAATTTTGAACAAAGGAGGTTCTTAGGAAACCAGATTTGACCTTCTAAAGGAAAAGTAAGAGAAAAGTGGTGGTTGCCTATGGGAAATCGTTATCCTCTTTAAAGGTAAGCTGTAAGGCTTTTTTGTAACGTCAAGCAGCCCAAAGCTTCTGAACACAGATTGTGGGTCGGGTGGGTCCCGTATATTGTATGGCACAAAACCAAGGGGGGGTGGAATTTTTGGGTTTCTAAAAAATTAAAAAAAAAATTAATCCTTTAAAAAAAACAAAAACTCAGAATTCCTTCTTTTTTTCTAAAGTGCAAAGCGGAAAAATTTATGAAACTTGTGAAAATAATTTATGGATGATAAGAAAACTTCCCCTCACAATGTTTCTTAATTCATAGAAAAAAAATAGAAAAGACTAGGGCAAAGCATATCTATTTATGTAGAACTGCTTCACAATGTCTTATTTCAATTCAGAACTGCTTTATGAATGAAAAAAAGCTTTATTGTAGTTTTAGGAACTTTTTTCCTCAATAAAGTTTTTAGAGCAAAATCAAAAGAAAAGACTGTGTGAGAGACAGTTAATCCCCGAAATCCAAGAAAACTTGCTTCAAACAAAGCTTTAAATTTATAATTTATTCAAAATAATTCAAAATAAATTTCAGGTTTAGAGACTGATTAAGAAAAAAATCTAAATGGTTTGAAATATATTATAATAATACTGAAGTGCAAAAGAAACTGTTTAAGAACTTGGTATATTACTTTTTTAATTTTAAATAAATACTCAGATTAAAATAAATAAAAAAATTTTATAACAAAATTCCCAGAGTTCCTAAATGTTCAGAGAAAATAAGCTTATTTTTCCAAAATTTTTTTAAGAATATTTCAAAAACCATTTTCAACAACTTAGTAATTTCTAGAGTATAAAACAGAAAGTGTGTGAGTAAAAAAATAGTATCAGAAAAGCAAAAACTTAAAAGAAATTAAAAAGAATTTTAAAACTAACAGTGATTTATTAGTGGTTTCGGCACTAAACCCCCCTCGCCATACATCCCACTCCCCAAGACCTCCATCTTTTTTGAGATTCCTCATACTATGGTTATCCCTCCTTTTTTAAGGGTAAGAGACAAACCAACATGTAACAAGGCCAAATAGATCAAACACTAGAATCTAAACCATTTATTTTCTTTTCCCCACTAGATAATTTTCTCTAAAGGTTCTAGTTAGCCCTCAATCCCTTTCTAAATTTTTTTTGGCAGAGCTAACAAAAGAAACCCAATTTCAAGCATTAGAAAATCCTCTCCCTCAAACGGGAGAAGGGGTTGCTTTGATAACACTTCTTTTCCATCCAATATAGCCTTCTCACGCTAAAGCTATTACAACAAATGTTTGTCAAATAGATAAAAACCCTGTCTACTAAAGATTAATAGAAATCCTAAAATAGACAGACAGAAATGCCAAAAATTTATTAAGCAGCAGGAAACAACAATTTTTTTTTTTTCAGATTAGAAATAGAAAAATGTTTAGAAGAAAAAACCAGAAACTAATAATTTTTTTCAAATGAAGTTATTTTTATAAAAAATATTCTTCTTTTCCTCTTTATAAAGATAAAAAAACGTAAAGTTAAAGATGAAAAAAAAAATAAGGGATAAGAGAGTTAGTTTTTTGAGAAGATACAAAAAGATTATGAATCATTAGGTTGAAATACTCTTAAAAAACGAAAGCTTTCTTTTCCCTTCCAACATTTTTCAAAGATGAAAATGTCTTTTTAATAAAGAGAGGCTCTGTGTAACTCTCGTTTTTTAAAAAAAAAAAAAGTGAATATTTTCTTTTTCAAATCAAATATTTTTGCTTTCCTTTTTTAGGAAACGATACAGAAATCCCCCTTCTTAGAGTTACCAAAATTATTTTAAAATCCTTTTGATAAAGTAATAGGGGGAACCGGTCTTTTCTTTCTCTTTTCTTTCCTTTAAAAATAAAGAAATTTTCCGAAAGCCAATTATTTATTTGAAAAAAATATTTTCGAAAAAAGATTCTAATTATTTAAAACGAATTAAAAAAAAATAAGATCTTTCCTTCCCTCCTTTCTTTCGTTTTAAGGTAAAAGATTAAATATCAAAATTTCTTAAATCTTCAAAAAAGATTTTGGTTTTTCCTCCGAAATAAATTAAAAATGTATTAGGTCTTTAAATTTAATTTTATTTCGATTTATTCTTGAATTACCCCCAGCAAAAATTTGTTAGAGACAAAGAGCGTCTCTTTTAAATTTAGGGTAATTTCTTCTCGAAATATTTTCAAAATTTTTTAAGAGAATTCAAAAAACCAAAATTTTTTTTTAAAAGAAAAGATTTATTTTTTGAAGAATCTATTTTTTTTTCCAAAATAAATTTTGGATGGGAGAGAAATTGGGGTTTTTTTTGTGCTTATAATTGAATTTTCTCTTTTTCCCCCTTCCCCTCCTTTTTCCCTCTCTTTAATCCTAAACAGTGCAATCCTAAAAGTCCCTAAACCACTAGGGTCCTCGGATGTCTTCATAAACTTTGGATTTTGTTGTAGGACTTGCCCCTTGTTCATTTATTTTACTTTCCATAATGTAATTTTCTGCATAAAATATTATTAAAGCACAAATAATTAGAAATTTAAATTTTTAATTTATTTTTGTTTTAAATAAAATAAAATCATCAAAAAATTTTTTTTTCCGAGATTAAAATTTGAACCCTGTGAAGGGCCAACCAATATCTCTCTAAAAGTAATAAAACATTTAGTTTAGAAAAATACAAACAAATCATAATCATTTAATTAAATTGAATATGAAGTAGAGTATTTATAATAAAAATTTTAATTGAATTATATTCATATGGTTAAAAAAATAAAAAATGTTACCCCAACAAAAATGTGTTAATTGGCAATTTGGAGGCAAAACGTAAAAAAAAAAAAGTTGCACTGTTGCAGGCCATCCTCATGTCCGATAGCAACTTGAAAACTGAAAAGAAATAGGAAAAACATTTCTTTCTTTTTCTTCTCCATAAACAGATCTAATGGTTTAATTGATAGAAAGAAGCGCATATAAAAAGAATGATACATAAGAGAACTCTTTTTCAAAACCGTGGGGTTTATATACATATTAAGTATGGGGCCATATTTAAAACGGTTCCCCAGAAAAAACCCCCCCCGGAAAAATCGAATGGTTTTTGGGAAAACCGGGTTTCTGAACCGAAACCCACCCCGAACTGAAGGTAATAAATAAAAAAAAACCGGTTCGGTTCGGGTTCTAAAAATATTTTTGGGAAATTTGGCAAAATTCGGCGGTTCCAAAAATTCGATCGAAACCTTTGGATGAACGCCGGGTTTTTTTTTTTTTTTTTTTTTTTTTTTTTTTTTTTTTTTTTTTTTTTTTTTTTTTTTTTCTTTTTTTTTTTTTTTTTTTTTTTTTTTTTTTTCAGCGGTTACAAACCGGCGGTTTTAATAATAAGCCGGTTACAAAAAATTGTTCAAGCAGAACTTTTTTTTATTAAAAAAAAAAAATTTTTTTGTGAAAATCCTCCCTTAATTACCCCTCCCAACAACTATAAAAAAAAATAAAAAAAAAAAAAAAAACGGCTACATATAATAAATAACTAGTTTTTAAAAGGGTATTTTTTGTGGAAAAAAATGATTTTTTTTTTTTTTTTTTTTTTTTTTTATTTTTTTTTTTTTTTTAGATTTTTATAAAAAAATACTTCATTTCAATTCCATTTACAATTTTCCTCACAACAAAAATCTCTGCTCTCTCTACTATACTCTACTCTAATATTAATTTTCTTCTCTACTCTACTCTCTCTTTTTTTCATTCTCCCAACATTTATATTGTGAATTAATTTATTCAAATTCTCCCTCCAATCTCTAAATTTATTTTCTCCTCTATTTTTTTTAAATTGATTTCAAAATTTTTAAATTTAATAAAATATAATAAATATTATTTTTTCATATAATGGCAATTGGAAGGAAAACCCCTCAAATTCTGGCTAAGGGCAAGGAAGAAATATTGGAGAACAACAATATTCATCTATCCCTACAAAATTGACATTTTCCTTTTTCGCCGATTTCACAAACCAACACAATTTTTAATTTAATTTTAGGGATATCCAAAATGAAAGATATGGAAATTCTAACCTCAGAATCTGAAATTTAAAATATGAGAGCAGATTTAAAACAACAAGGAGGAATGAGAAAAGAAGCAAGAGGCAAAGAGCAAGGTACCAAATTCTCTTTCTCTTCGAAGAGGTGAGGAGCAAAGACAAAGTCTTTTTTCCGAACATAATTATTCCGCCATTCTATTTTATTTTTCAACGAAAAAAATTTTTTCAAAAGTAACAAAAATATGTGTTTTCGAATGTTAAAATTTGGCAAAATTTATTGTGGGAAAAATTATATCTTTATAAATTTTAAAACAATTCCGGGCGGCTTATGGATCATTTTTTTGAAAGCCATTTTAAGAAGACAAACATTTTTCAAACAAAAAAAAAAGGAGTTTGAAATTGATTTTTGATATTATCCGGTCGTCCAAACACAAATTTTCTTCTTTTTTTCCCCTTTCCTCCCGGGTAAACGTATCTTCTTAAGCATTTCTTTATTTTCAAATATTTTCTGAAAAAAAAAAAAGAAAAGAAAAAAGAAAGATTTAGCAAAAAAATGATTTTCTAAATGAACATTTAATCTTTTAGTTTTGGGGTGAAAAAAAGTAGGTTTTAAATCAATATTGTCCAAAAAGCTTTTTAAATTTCCTTCTGCTAAAAGCAGATGGCTTAAGAAAAATCTGTAAAAAAAAAAAAACGAAATTATTTATTATTTCTTTAATTTCAATCTTCAATTCTAAAAAAAGGGGAAAAAAAAAGGGAAAAGAGTTATTAGAGCTTTTATAAATTTTCTGAAATGAAAAATTTTCCGTGTTTCAATTTGTGTTGTGATATTGGAGTGATCCTCATTGTGTTTTGCAAAATGCATTCTATAATGAACATTATTTGTTCATTGGGATTGAATAATGATATTAAGAAAAATTTAAAAAAAAAGAATTAAATTTTTTTTTGGCATTTCCCGTCTTTTTTTTGTGATTAAATAAACATAACTGCAAATAATATTTATAGAGAATGAAATTGTTTCAAATTTTAGAATGAAATTATAAAAGTTGAAAAAAAAAAAAATATTTTCAATTTCAATTTGAATAAGAATGCTTCTGCTAACAACTAAAAATCAAATTATTGAAACTTAAAAAAAATATTTGTGAAACTAAAATATTGGTGGAAAAATTTTTTTTCATATAAGATGTGCCTTGCCCCCAAATGTTTTAAAATTAAATATATGCGTACAAGATGGTGTTAAAAAAAAAAATTCTTTGAATCTCTTATATTTCTTCTTTCTTCTCCAAATTAGAAAAGGGCTATTTCCATAATTTATGGGACAATCCTCCCAAATCGATGAAAAGTTTTTGGGCTAAATTTTTTTTGTAGGAAAAATAATTAAAAGACCAAAAATCTTTTTCCAAGGGATGTCCCAACTCGTTGGAATTTCAAAACATAAAAATTTGAATTATTTTTTAAACGAGTCTTTTTTTTAATATAAAGAAGAATTATTTTCGTGCATTTTTTGTTACTAATAAATATTGAAGAATTAAATTTAAATATAAATCCACAAAATTGGGATATTTGTGCAAAAAAATTTTAGATTATTTTTAAAAAAAAAAATTTTTAAATGATGGGCTAATCCCTATAAATTTAGTGGGGTTTATTATCTTTCACATCTCCATTTAATTTTTTACTATGTGTATTAATAATTGTTAGTGCACTCCAAAAGAATTTGAAAAATTGTATTTTATATAATTATAAAAGATTTTGTTGTTTTTTTTTTTTTTTTTTTTTTTTTTTTTTTTTTTTTTTTTTTCAATATGAAAAAAAAATGGTTATTCCCCCCTTATTTTTAAAAAAATATAACCAACTCCTTTTATTCTTTGTTGCTATTTGGTGTATTTGAATCCTAGATTATAATAAATTTGATATTTTTAAATGAAGAGAATATTTTGGGGCTATTTTTTATTATCATTAATGAATTATTTAAAATCTTTTGAATATGAAGATAATTTGTAATTATAAATGTAGTATTATTGCATGAAGTTAACAAATAATTAATTAGAAATTAATATAATGATAATGAATTTTTTGGTTCCCAATTTTCCCTAGTTCATCTACTTCTAAATTCTTCTCAAAATTCAATTTAATTCCAATAAAATTTTTTCCTTTCTCCAAACTCAAATAGGGTAAAGTAGTTAGTCTTGGTGTTGATATGAAAAAAACCGCATTTTTAACTAAGCAAAGACAAAAAAGACCCAAGGGAACCCCCGGTTCTTTTTTTTTTTTTGAATTTGATAATTATCCTAACCACCACTTCTTTTCGAGTTTTGTGTGATGAATTATGGCAGAATAATTTAATTTTCCATTCCCAAATTTTTAGATTGGTAAGAGTCGTCAAACGCCAAATACAATTTCCAATCTTTTTCTTTAATTTTTGCCAAAAACAAGTTTTAAAAAGCAGCTCCCGGTCACTACTGTTGGCGGTTGAACAAAAAAAACAAGCTTTTAATTTAGTTAAAGAGGGAACATAACTTGATATGAAACAACGATCTCGTAAATGAACAACCCGATTCACTAAGAAAAAAGCCACCAATCATGCGTGGATGATTGGAGCAAAGGCCAAACTAAAGAGCAAAAACAAAGGAAAATCCTAAAAAGAAAAAATGAAGATATTTTATATGATTCTTTATGATGGGGATCCTCAACGGGAACATCACAACAACCCGGTGGGTGAAAAAAAAATAAGCGAAATAAGGGGTAAAAGGGGTGAACACTTGGTACAAGGTGAGTAAGAACTAATGGTGGGGTTTTGGAATTTCATTCTACTTCAAGAGGTAATACGTTAGGCAACTTAAGTTTCAAGCCTTTTTTTTTTTTAAAAAAAAAAAAAAAAAAAAAAAATTATGTGTTCCAACTTTTTTTAAAAAAAAACCAAAAATATATAAATTTAAGTTGAAAGACTATTTTTAAAAAAAAAAAAAAAAAAAAAATTAAAGTTTTAAAAGTCTTTTTTTTTTCAAAAAAATAAATTTAATTTTGAAAGCATTTTTTTTTTTTTAATTTTTCTTTAAAAAGTGTAATTTTTTTTTTTTAGATTAATTTTTCCCCACAAATTTTTTAAAAAAATTTTGAAAAAAAAAACCCCCCCGATCTTCAAAATTTAAAAAAATTTAAAAAATTATGCGATTTCACCTCACCGAAAAATCCCGAACGTGGGAACTGGTTCAAATTTAGTAGAAAAACCATTAAAACCTTAAAGGGAGGGAAAAAAAATTTTTTGAAAAAAAAAATCGAAGAAACACGTTCGGTTTCAAACAAACCCCGTAAAACCCCACGAAATCCCCCCCCCCCGGAAAAATTTTTTATTCCAAATTCAAAGTTCCAAGAATTTTATTGTGATGGAGGTCCATCTAGCCTAGCATTACAAGCTGGTCCTAAGAACAGGGCCTTGGTCCCTTGAGGTCCATGTTTTCGCCCGCGCCCGAGCGATCTGGAAAAAATGCTCGATTTTTTTGTTTTTTTTTTTTGTGAAAAAAATTGGAAAAGGTGATTAAATTTGAGGAAAAGGGGTGTGACAAAACACTGTTGGATTACGATGCCTGAATAAAATCGTCCCTTATAAAAAATATTTTGAGTCGCCAACCATTTTTACGGCAATTCGGAACCGGTTTCCCAATTTTTAAAAAGTGGACTTCATTTAAAAAAAAACCCAACTTTTAATTTTAAGGCCCAAAATTTATTTTAGAAGAATTGGTCAGGCGCACCGAAGGTGTGAATTTCTGGTTAAGGGAAAAAATTTTTGGGGGTAACGTCGTCGGCCCATTGGAAGCCGCTTTTTAAACTCCTACACAAATTTCTAAATTTTTAAATTAATTTAAATAAAAAAAAAAGCAAAGGCCAAATTAATTATTTCAACAAAACCCAACCCGAATAAAAATCCGAAACCGAGTTCCTATAAATGAAAAAAAATTATTAATCGTCCCCAAATTAAGTTCAAACCAGATTTGCATTCATAATCACTCAAACCATTCAAACCATTCACCCAAAGCAGTTAAGGTCAAAGTAAAACAAAAAAGAAACCCGCTCTTGTTCTTAAATGTGGTTAAATTAAAAGGGGAAGGCCGGGCCACAAACCGAAAACTAAAAATAAAACATTCTACCAATTTTTTTGAAAATCCCAAGAAACCCCTAAAAAAAAAACTTATGGTTAAAGGCGGGCCACAAACCGAACCTAAAAATACATTCTACCCAATTTGAATCCAAGAAACCCTAAAAACCCGAAAATCATGCATAATTATGTATTAATATACTAAACTTGATTAAAAGAATTGGTTGTCTCTTGACTTATTAAAAGAATTAAATATTTATTTAATTGTACGAAATTATTATTTTTTTAAAAGAACAAAAATCGTTTCTGGAGCCTTAGAACAGTCGCATCACGCAGCTGTTCTATGAAAGAACAAATGCGTGACGAATCCGATAGCTGTGTGACACAGCTGGTCATAATTTGGAAAACTCCGGATTCGTCAAACATATATTTTAGATCCATAATTAAAAATATAATATTAACAAAAAAACAAATAAAATTATAACTACGAACAGTTCCGTCACGCAACCACTAGATCCGTTACGGATCTAATAGCCGCGTGGCGTGACTATTCTGGGTAAAGAGACTACGTTTTGGACATGAACAGTTCCATCACGCAACTGCTAGGTCCGTTACGGAACTACTGGCTGCGTGATGCAGCTGCTCTGGTCCGTGATTACTTTTCAAACAGCCCTTTTTACGTTTTTCTTTCACTTAAACATGCTTTAATAAAGTCTAAAAACACCCAAGAGTGAGCAAAATACTGTTTAACTAAGATTAAACTACTAAAGTAACGATAAAATAAATAACAATGAATTAACCACTATAAAGACAAAGAAAAGTTTAGGAGAATTGACAAAAGAAATTGAGGATTGTACACAATCTGAACGTCTTAGGAGTAAGGTTTCAAGGTCCCAGAAATCTTTGTTCACCAAGTTTTAACAAAAATCTATTTTTTTTTCTTTTCTCTCTTTTTCTCTTTTTGTGTGATTTTTTGTTTTCAACCTAATTAATTTCTAAGGCCATTTTTCTTCAAGATGACTCAAAGGAGTTCTTGCAGAAAGCCTCAGCCGCAAGTGTATATTTCTTAGCCCTTAAAATTTCTCTCCTCTCCTCTAAAATCTGCCTGTTTAAGATAAAAACGCAGTATTTATATGGGTAGGGCAACAGAGGATAGCTGCGTCACGCAGCTAGCAGTCGCGTGACGGACCTGAGAGCTGCGTGACGGGGCTCACTTTCTGGACCGTTGCCACGTACCCCAAACAGAATGCAAAACCGTTATTTGTCGGCTTTCAGGGTGACGTCACCTTAATTGGAGTTGCATGACGCAACTATCAGTGCCGTCACGCACCTTATAGCTGCGTGCGCAACTCTAGTGCAAGTCAGACTTCTTTGAATTGGTTTAAATCGATCCTTGGTTTGGTTTAAAGAACTTCCGGTAGCCATGACCCCTCATTTCGCGTCTCAATCCTCAATCGGGTTAGGTGGGGCATAAAGAACACGCGTAACCAGTTTGGCCCCCCCCCAACTTTATCATTAATTGTATAAACGATTAATGTTAAAGTGGTCTATTGACGCGCCTTCAACCTCGGATTGGATGAAATGGTTGTCCTGATCATCTGGTCATGTTTAAAGCTTAGTTTGATCGGCTTTATTGACTCCAGTCGGATCGGTAACAACCTCCAAAACTCAGTTTGATTGGCCCTGAAGATACCTTTGAGGCTCGGTTTGATTGGCTCGAAGGATTTTGATTTGATTGCCCTGATCAACTTCGTAATCCACCATCATTAACCAGGAAAATAATCCAAATAGCTTCGTAATACACCATTACTGCTTGGTGGGACTCGAGGCAAGTTCGAAAAAACCATCACTGACACAATCAAGGATTCCAAAGCTCAATTTGATCGGCTTATTTGATCGCTTTTAGAGGTTTGGGTATAGAGATTGTCTTTGATCAGCTTCGCAATACACCATCACTAATCAAAGAAAAGGATTCAACAAGCTTCGTAATACACCATCACTGGCTCGAAGAAACTATCTAAACAGAATTCGTTATACACTAATCACTGCTCGATGGGCCAAAACGGCTTTCGTAAATCATCATAGTTGACCTGAAAATATGACCTGAAAATATTTTCAAATGACCTGAAAACATTTTCAAAAGAAAAGAGCAATTTCTGTGTACAAACAGATCTTGCCTTTATTAGATGTTGGAGCATCACATGCCCCCATGTATTAATAATCATGAACTTTGAAATTTGAAATTTTTGCATCAAGGCAAAAGATTTTATTTTTGCCCCTAGTTTGGAATTCCATCCTGGAACCAAAAATATTATCTTTTAAGATAACCTTGAAATTTTTTTTTTTTTTTATCCATTGCAAAAAAATTTTGAAATTTTAGCAAAAATTGCCAAATTTTTCTAGTCCCAAATTTTCAGGTATTCTTTTCCTGATACAGTGTTGAAAGAACACTTACCTGAGGGTATCTGATGATTTTGGTGATTTTCCCCCCCCGTGTGGCGAGTAGATGAATTATTGAAGCATAGTAGACAGAATTGCTGAAGTATACGAGCCGCACACTGATCCAAATTGCTCAGATGGGCCAATTTGGGCTTAAGTGAGTGTTGATGGGCCTGGGCCCATTGCTTCTTCTTATTATAAATAAACTTTTAACATTTCATTTCTCACTTTTCAAACTCTCAGACTTTCCAAAATTCTCTGAACTCTAGCTAATATGGCCCATCTTCCCGAGATCCATGCTTCTACTTACACGCCCGAGATGGACACCCTGGGGGCGATCCTGGACATCCCGATTTTCGAGGGCGAGCGAGTTCCCATGAGCCGTAATGCCTTAACGCCTGGGACGTGACCTCTTCAGCTTCTTCCGTTACCGGGCTCCGATTTCCCGGTTTGACACGATACCGACGCAATGTGCGGTTTCCAGTCTGAGGTAAGTAATCTACACCTGAATTTCTTGCTTTTGGTGTTGCCAAATGTGTTTTTGGGTGTGATTTTGTGCGATTTATGTGTTGTCTGTGCGTCGGTAGTAGCGTCACGCAGGAGGGAGTTGTGTGATGCGACTGTTCTCTTGTGAACAGTTGCGTGACGCAGCTATTCTCGCAAGCAGTTGCATGACGCAACTGTGCGAAGCTACGCGACCCCATTATCTTTAGATTTTGATTTTGCCTCTCTTGTGTGTCTTGATGTCTTGCTTGCCATCTTAAATTGCGATGCCTTGTCGATTATGACTTGCCTAGGCCCTGTAAATGCATAGAAGAACATAGAAATTGGCAAATAGAACC
The DNA here is from genome assembly GCF_014843425.1 of Jatropha curcas. The sequence continues at coordinate 17,059 of NW_023591105.1, forward strand.
TTAGGGTTTTTCTGTCTCACCTTCGACAGATGCGTCACGCAGTTGTTCTTTGAAAGAACAGTTCCGTGATGCAACTGCTAGTTAGAAGACACGGCTTTGACAAGTTGTGTGGCATGGCTCTGCAGTTGCGTGATGCGGCTATTAGCCAGAGGTCACAACTTTGACAAGCTACGTGGCGCAGCTCCGCGGTGGCATGACGCGGCTGCAGTTGCATGACGCAACTGTGCCTGGCCAGAAGCTTGAACGCTCTATTTTCCTGCCATAAAAAACAGAAATAAACAAATGTTAGTCTTAATTCTTTATTTGCATGAATTTTTAATTTGCATGAATTTTCTTACAATAGGTTGATCTGGGCATCTGGGCAAGGCCCGTGCTGGCGGATCTTCGACCGATGCCTCTGCTTTTTGGGACTTATTGGACCCCCCGATGCGGTCTAGAGTCGTTGCTGCTGGTTTCGGTGATTATACCCCTGGACTTCGCCGGACTCAGCCCCAGTTTCCACTCGCCATGCGCTACGCGCTAATGGAGCGGTGGAACGACTGCACCCACTCATATTCGGTTTCGGAGAGATGACCCTGACTCCACCCGACTACACTACCATCACTGGGCTCGGGTTTGATGGCGAGGTTGTTCCTCTAAATTCTCGGTACCAGACTGCCGCATTGGGAGCTGAGCTTGTTAGGACCCTAGTCGGTGTTCCTACTCGCACCAGGTACACGGCTCAGGGGTACGTCTCCTATGAGGTGTCTACAAATTTTGGGCAGAGTGGATCTGCACGAGATTGGCAGCATGGAGAGAGCTACCTGCGGATGCTAGACCTGCAGCTCCTGCTTATACTCGAGAGAAGAGGGACCAGGCGGCGAGGTCCTTTATCTTCTATATTATCTCCTCCCAACTGCTATGCACCTCCCAGAATAAGGGAGATCCCGCCGTGCTGGAGAATCCCGCCGTGCTGGCTTGTTTAGAGACCTTGAGCGTTGTCGGCAGCGTTGTCGGCTCCTATGACTGGGCCTCTCTTGCTTTGGCTCATCTCTACCATGGTCTAGATGTATGGACCAGAGGTAGCGGTGAGTCTAACTACAGTTCCTCCGCCCGCTTGAGGTAAGACACTTATCATTCTGACTCTCTTCCTTTATCTTTTCAACCAGTTAAATTTACACCTAACTGTTGGAATCTTGTCACAGGTATGGGCCTATGAGTACCGGATCTATCCCGGTGGCCTGAAGAGTGATACTTCTACTGAGGCTCGGCGGATTCCTCGGTATCTGGCGCATCGCCACCATACTTTTTCCAGCTTCGAGGATCCACACTATTGGAGGTGCTATCTTAACGATAGGGCCTTAGCTGATGTAAGTACAAGGAACATTCTGAGTAGCATGTCTTCTTTCATTTTTACTGTTTATTTATTGACTTTTCTATTTTGCAGCTCCTTCTGACTCTAGCATGTCTTCTTTCATTTTTACTGTTTATTTATTGACTTTTCTATTTTGCAGCTCCTTCTGACTCCATGGGAGGGAGATGCTTGGGCGGCCTATCCTCCTTGTGCCTTGGCAGAGGCCCTTACCCGGTCCAGAGTCTTGCTAGGGCTACTGGTTGGACCGGTACTATTTGGGGGAGAGGTTCTTCGAGATCCATGTTGCCATTGCCCAGAGGCGCGTGCCCGCTGCTCCCCCTCGCCATATGTGCATTTTGGAGGGGATAACTCCGGAGGACAAGTTGCTGGAGTATGATGGCTCGCTAGCCGATGTCTACCTGATCCCTGGTGATTATGCCTCTTACTTCACCACCCGGCTGCAGGCCAGATTGTCGGAGGTCCGAGAGTACTCTCAGGTAGCTCTTTTGCCTTCAATCTTGATTTTTCCAACATTTTGGCCAAGTAATGCATTTGTTCTGACTTAATGCAGGATAGGAGGAGACATCGGACCCCTCCGTACTATAGGGCGCAGGCGGAGGCTGATGCTCCGGCTGGGCCTACGGGTGCCGTGCTAGGTGATGTCCCCTTCCCTCCGGGCATGGAGGTTCCCTTCTCGGGCATGGAGGTTGCTCGTAGACCCCCATCTCGGGACTCGACCGAGCTCATCTGACTATTTCCACTGACCTTAGCAGGCTCTGCACAAGTCAGCATGGATCTGAGCATATAGCACGCACAACAGTAAGTAGAAAAAAAATATTGTACTAAGTCAGATAATTTACACTGGATGGACTTTTATTGTAACGTCCTTTACCTGTCACAGTTGTGCAGGTGAGCCGTTGTACCTAGTGATCGCCTGGTTCCTTTATTATGCACCAGCCCAGAGATTATTCCAGGAGTTGCGTAGCCACGCGCTCTCATGCTTTGCTCGGTCCCTCCACATTGTCAGGCTGTATGCAGAGCTCCACGAGAGGTACTGATTCTCTTGCTCTTTTTTTTTTGTGTTGTATAGCTGCCTATTACCTTTCTCCTCTCCTCTTTTTTATTTCCACAGGATTTAAGATTGCAGGCTAGGAGTACATCAGTCCAGTCTGATGCACACAGGTGGCATAGTTTCATCGTCACATCCGAGGGATGAGAGGTTGATACGCTTCAACTAGACTGGAGTGAGGGATTTCCTCCTTGGACTTTCTTTTATCTCCGACGCAGAGGAGAGGATGATAGTGATGTACTGTAGCTCTTCAATTCGATGACGATGCTCCCGACCTCCACTCATTCCTCGTGTCTCGGGCAGGCGGCAGCGGGTCCGCAGGTCGGTAGGGCGACGTATAGCCGTCCACTCTTCCATTCTCTTGATTCGTCAGTTTTTTGTGCACCATTATAATGTGTCTCCTTCGACACATTATCAGTGCTTTTCTACATTTATTTTACACCATATTATTTACACAGGTTTACCGTTTTATTAAGTGATATTTACTCTTTCCTTTCTAGCTTAATAGTATTTACTTACATGTTTTCACTTGATAATTTTTTGAGACGGTTCAACTTTCATTCCTGCTATAAAACACAAAGTAGTACCCCACTAAATTGCAAGAGGGTCCCATCTCTTCATTAATGCAGGCGTAAATGCTCAACCAATTTATTCCGGCACAAAAACCGGACAAATAAAATTCAAGAAATTCTCAAAAGACAAGAAAATGAAACGTAATACTGTACTCCAGGGATCGGTCCACTTGGTGGTTATCGGCTATATGAATTGTCAATGCTACCTTTCACTTTAATAACAAGGAAATTACAACAATAGAACGAGAACTTACACAAATCCAGCAGAAAGAAGGATACGTCACCCATTCATTTACATTGGAGTATGTGGCCGGGCTTGGGTTAATGTAGTTCCGGACCATAAACTGCTCAGACCCAAATACCTTTATTATGTAAGTATGTGTCCAATCTCTAGGTGATCCCCAGCCCCAGGCATCCTCATTAGGCAGTGCCCAACTACGCCGAGAGTGGTTATGCAATAAATGCGGCCATGCACAACGCACCATCACGACATGGTAAGGTACCCGGCTGAGGTCATGCCAGATGGTGGAAGTATCTCAAAGGTGGTGCTGACATTCACACTGACACCCTTTCCACTCTATAGAATAAGAAAAGTTCTACCTCTTTGTTCTCTCAATTCCACACAACGCACTTCAAACAGCCAATTTGCCTTTCTTATCAATGCGCGCCTTTTCTCGAGGGCTTTCAAGAAACCATAGGTCTCATCTTGTGTGTGGGTCGAGAGTGCAGTTCTGACGACCATGTGGCAGATTCTTAACCATGAGCCAGCTTCCGACTGAATTATACTTCAAAGACTTGAAGCCTGCACCATAGTTGTCTTGTCCTGGCTCGTTCATGTACTTAAACCGCCAACACCATGGTTATTTTCCGATTTTGAAGATTCCGAAGTAACTCGACCCTTAGAAATGTGGTGCACCGTGATGGTCATTCACCTCCTTAAAAGGATGAGGACTACCCGCTTTGCCCCCAGGCCATGTAATATGATTTGACCGAGGTCGTATGCTCTATTGCCCGGTTTAATGGCTTCCTAGCGGAATATGTATCCGGATAGGCCTCTTTAAAACCTTCCTTGCGAGTTCTTGCCGCAGCTGCGATGCGAACCCTCCCTCTTGGGTTCGGGCTTGTTGTTTCCTGCTGTTGAATATGTATGCCATGAAGAACCGCCAACGTCATGTACTTCAACCCCAACACCATGGTTTTTCGATTTGAAGATTCCGAAGTAACTCCGACCTATGAGGAAATGTGTGCCGTGATGGGTCATCACCCTTAAAAGGATGAGACACCCGCTTTGCCCCCAGGCCCTAGATATGATTTGACCGAGGTCGTAGCTCTATGCCCGGTTTATCTTCCTAGCGGAATAGATCCGGATCAAGGCCTTCCCTTAAAACCTTTCTTGACCAGAGTTCTGCCCATGGATGCGAACCCCTCTTGGGTTCGGGCTTGTTGTTTCCTGCTGTTGAATATGTATGCCATGAAGAACCGCCTGCCATGAAGAACCGCCAACCTGGAGTTGGAGATTTTCGACTGTTGACCATTGTCCATGATATGCAGGTGTACCGTCGTACCATCTTTATGATGATCATAGGTGAGACCATGTGCTGGATTAGGGATATTGCCCTTCATGTTACCAACATCAATGTTCACCATCGAGGTTGCCCGATGTTGTTGCAAGCCTGGGCTCTAGATAAGCTAAGCCTGATTCCTCCAGTCCCAGCTCGTTTGATTCCTGTTTTCGCACCGCCCCCCAGCGACCCGAAAAATGCTCGTTTTTTTTATGTTTTTGGAAATGCGATCTTTATTTTTAACAAGTAGTGACAAAACATTTTATTGCACACGATGCCGATAAATCGGTCTTATAAAACACTTTGAGTCGCCGCCCATTTTTTCGGCAATGGGACCGTTTCCAATTAAAAGTGACTTCATTTAACCCAATTTTATTTAAGGCCAATTATTTTAAAAGACCGCCACCAAGTGCGATTCTGGATAAGGGAAATTGCGTACGTCGACCCGTTGGAAAGCCAAGGCCTGGAAAACCAGCCTCTTTTAACTACCAATTTCTAATTTATTTTAATTTAGAAAAGCCCAATTTATTTAATAAACCCAACCCGAAATGAAATCGAACCCGAGTCCTAGGTGGAAAATTATTTAATCGTCCTAAATAATTACATTCATTTGCATTCATTAATCGTCAAACCCATCAACCATTCAACCCACAGCAGTCAAGTTAAAATAATCGAAAAGACCCGCTCTTGCCGTATGCGTTTAAAGGCGGGCCAAACAAACCGAACCTAAAATACATTCTACCCAATTTAAAATTTCAAAGAAAAACCCTATAAGCCCGAAATTCAGCATAATAATAAATTTAAACAACTTAATTAAACCGCAATCTGTCCACGATTGTTGTCTCTCGAATTATTGTTAAATTGTCTCTCGAATTATTTAAAAGAATTGAATATTTATGTAATTGTACAAAATTATTATTTTAAAAAAGGATAAAAATTATTCTGGAACCCTAGAATAGTCGCGTCAAGCAGTTGTTCTATGGAAGAACAGTTGCGTGACGGATCTAATAATTGCGTGACGCAGCTGTTCGTGACTTTGGAAAAACTTTCAAATTCATCAGTCGTTTATCTCAAATACAAGATTAAGCAAGAAAATAAAAGTGAACTAAAATCATAAACACGAACAGTTCCGTTACGCAACTAGTCGGGACAATATAGCTATATTTTGGACATGAACAGTTCCGTCACGCAACTAGTAGCTGCGTGCGCAATTGCTCTGGTCCGTAACTACCTTTCAAACAACCCTTTTTACGTTTTCCTTTTATCATTTTGATATAACTCAGAAACATCCAATAATGGGCAGGGTGCCGTTTAATCAATATCACATTACTAAAACATCGACAAAATAAATAATAACGAATTAATAACTAAAAATACCAAGAAAAGTTTAGATAATTACCTAACCCTCAGATTGAGGATTGTAAACAATATGAACTTCTTAAGGAACGAGATTTCAAGGTCCCAGAAGTCTTTTTTTTACCAAGTTTTAACAAATATCTCCTCTCCTTTTGCTTTTTTCTCTTTTTGTGTGATTTTTGTTTTCAACTTAATTGATTTCTAAAGGCTGTTTTTCTTCAAGATAACTCAAAAGAGTCTTTGCAGAAAACCTAGCCGCAGTTGTCTTTTTACGCTCTCCAAAAATTCCTCTCAAATTCCTTGCCCAAAAAAATTCTTTCTTTAAAAGATAAAAACGTAGTATTTATATGGGTAGGGCAACAGGGGGTTTAAATCAATCTTTGGGTTTAAAGACTTCCGGTCAACCATGATCCCTCATTCCGCGTCCTCGTATCCTCATCGGGTTAGGCGGGGGCATAAAGCGCGTTACAGTTGCACTCCCCACTTTTATCATTAATTGTATAAACGAATTCAATGTTAAAGTGGTCCATTGACGCGCCCTTCAATCTGGTAATCATCCTCAAAGCTCGATTTGATTGGCTTGAAAGATGTTGGGTTGACTTGATCATCTGGTCACCTCCTCAGCTCAGTTTGATTGGCTTTTGTCGGCTCCAGTCGGATCGGTAACGACCTCCAAAATTCAGTCTGATTGGCTGTGAAGATACCTTCGAGGCTCGGTTTGATTGGCTCGAAGGGTTTTAATTGTCTTGGTCTACTTCGTAATGCACCATCATTAACCAGGAATAGAGTCCAAACAGCTTCGTAATACACCATCACTGTTTGGTCATTGAAATTGTCCTGATCAGCTTCGCAATATACCATCACTAATCTGTAAGAGGATTGACTCGATCAGCTTCGCAATACACCATCACTAATCGAGAAAAATGATCCAAACAGCTTCGTAATACACCATCACTGTTGTTTGGTGGGCCTATCGGCTTCAGAACCATCACCGTTGGCCTGAAAAAAATTGTCCAAGAGAAAAAGAGCAATTTCTGTGTACAAACAAATCTGGCCTTTATTAACTTGCCTCTTGTTAGAAAAATATTGGAACGTCACGTGTTCCCATGCATTAATTATGAAAAGGGATTCATATTAAGGCAAAAGGTTATACTTTTTGCCCCAGTCCGGAATTCCAGCCTAGGACCAAAAAAAATATTAGCTTTTTAGGCAAGCCTTTTAATGTTTATTGCAAAATTTTGGTTTAAAATTTTAGCAAGAATTTAGCAAAAATTTAGGCATGAAAAATTATAAGCCTCAATTTTCAAGTATACCTTTCCTGATGCGGTGTTTGAAAGAAAACTTACCTGAGGGCAATTTGATGATTTTGCCCCCTGTGCGATGAGTAGACAAAATGGCTGAAGTATACGAACCGCACACTGACTTCAAATTGCTTGAACGGATCATCTTGGGCTTAAACTGGCGTTAACAGGCCATTGTGGGCTTGAAGGAGTTTTTAGTCTTGAAGTGTCTGTTAATGGGCTTGGGCCCGATTTTCATCGCTTACTATTAAGTAAGCTTCTTAAACTAAGCTTCTTAAACATTTCATTTTTACTTTTCAAACTCTAAACCTTCCAAAAACACTCTGAACCTCAGCCAAAATGTCTCAGCTTCCCGAAATCCCAGCTTCTGCCTACACAACGGAGATGAACACCCTAGGGGCGATTCTGGACATTCTGATTTTCGAGGGTGAGCGGGTACCGGTCAGCCGTAATGCCCTGACGCTCGGGACACGATCGCTTCAGCTCCTTTCGTTGCCGAGCACCGAATTCCCGGTTTGACACTAGACCGGCGCGATGTGCGGTTTCCAGACCGAGGTAAGTAACTGTGCACTTGAATTTTTTGCTTTCGATTATGCGTTGTGGATGAATTATTGAAATTTATATGTTGTTTGTGCGTTGGCAGTCGCGTAACACAAGAAGGAGTTATGTGACGCAACTGTTCCTGTGTGAACAGTTGCGTGACGCAGCTGTTGTTGCGTGACGCAGCTGTTCTGGGTGAACAGTTGCGTGACGCAACTGTTCGAAGCGTCGCGAACCCTAGCGCCTCTGAACCCTTTTAATTTGCCTCTCTTTTGCATGTATTAATACTTTATTTGCTGATTGAGAATTGATGCTATGTCCCATGCGACATTCTTAGACCCTGAAAATGCATAGAAAAAAGCATAAAACGAGTAGATTGAACATAGGTTAGTTTCTACCTTACCTTCGACAGTTGCGTCACACACTGTTTTGTGGAAGAACAGTTCCGTGACGCGACTGTGCGTCAAGGATACAATGCCTTGAACAGTTGCGTGGCACAGCTATTGAGGTGCGTGACGCAGTTGTTTGTCAGGAGGCATAATTTTGGCAAGCTGCGTGATGCAGCTTTGCAGACGCGCGACGCGGCTATAGCTGCGTGACGCGGCTATGTCTGACCAGAGGCTTCCAGAGGCTTGAATACTCTATTTACCTGCCATGAAAACAAAATAAACAACTGTTAGCTTAATTCTTATTTGAATTGAAATTTTTCTTACACAGGTTGATCTGGGCAAGACTCGTGCTGGCGGATCCTCCACTGATGCTTCAGCGTTCTGGGATTTGTTGGACCCTCTGATGCGGTCCAGAGTCGTTGCTGCTAGTTTTGGCGACTATGCTGCTGGGCTTTGCCGCACTCTGCCTCGATTTCCACCCGCCATGCGCTACGCGCTGATGGAGCAGTGGAACGACTGCACTCATACGTTCATCTTTGGCTTCGTGGAGATGACCCTGACTCCAGCTGATTATACTGCTATCACCGGGCTAGGGTTCGATGGCCCGGTCGCCCCTTTAGACGCTCGATACCAAATTGCCACCCTGGGAGCTGAGCTTGTGAGGACTCTGCTTGGTGTTCCGACCCGCACCAGGTACACAGCTCAAGGGTATGTCTCCTATGAGGTAGTGTACAGGTTCTGGGCCGAGCGAATTCGTTCGAGGCTAGCTGCAAGGAGAGAGCTACCGGCGGATGCCCGGCCCGCAGCCCCGGCGTACACTAGAGAGGAGAGAGACCAGGCAGCACGGTCTTTCATTTTCTATCTCATTTCTTCGCAGCTGCTATGCACCTCCCAGAATAAGCGAGACCCTGCGGTGCTAGCATGTCTGCGGGATTTGAGCCGGGTTGATTCCTATGACTGGGCCACTCTCGCCTTGGCTCACCTCTATCACGGTCTAGACGTATGGACTCGGGGTAGTGGTGAGTCGGACCAGGGGTAGTGGTGAGTCGAACTGGCAGTTCCTTCGCCCACTCGAGGTAAGACTCTTATTCCCTTAACTCTCTTCTTTTATTATCTTTTTTCACTTCTCAAATTTATACTGACTTGTTGGGATCTTATTGCAGGTGTGGGCCTACGAGTACCGGATTTACCCTGGTGGTTCGGGGGGTGATGCTTCAGCTGATACCCGGCGGATTCCTCGGTATCTGGCGCACCGCCACCATGCCTTCTCCAGTATCGAGGATCCACACTACTGGAGGTGCTATCTTAACGATAAAGCCTTATCTGATGTAAGTGCAAAGAATTTTCTGAATAACTTACCTCCTTTTCTTTTTTACTGTGTATTCGCTGACTCTTTTGTTTTGCAGCTCCTTCTGACTCCCTGGGAGGGAGAGGCCTGGGAGGCCTATCCCGCTCGTGAGGTGGTAGAGGCCTATACTCGGTCCAGGTTCCTGCTACGGGGTTACTGGTTAGACTGGTACTTCCTGGGGGAGAGGATCTTTGAGCTTCAGGTGGCCACGGCACAGAGGCGAGTGCCCGATGCTCCTCCTTGCCACATGTGCCTGTTAGAGGGTATGACCCCAAAGGACATATTGGAGGAGTATGATGGCTCTCCTGCTGATATCCCTCTGTCGGCTGGCGATTATGCCACATACTTCTCTACCCGTCTACAGGCCAGGCTGCCGAAGGTTCGAGAGTATATCCAGGTGACTCTTTTGCCTTCGATTATGATTTTTCAACTATTTTGCCAAGCGACTAAGTATATTTATCTTTGACTTGTTGCAGGATAGGAAGAAGCATCGGACGCCTGCCTACTACAGGGCACAAGCGGAGGCAGAGGCGGAGGCGACTGCTCCGGCGGCGGAGGCGACTGCTGAGGCGACTGCTCCGGCTGGACCTGCAGGAGCTGTGCTGGGCGATGTCCCTTTCCCTCCGGGCATGGAGGTTGCGCTGGACCCTGCTCTGGGCCTCAGGTCAGCCATCATCATCCCTGCTGACCTCAGGTAAGCTCCTCCACCGCTGCAGCTGGATCCTGAGCATGCCACACACGTAAGTAGAAAAATAAATTCATTAAGTAAAGGATATTTTACCTGGATGATTCCTCATTCGACATATTTCTGTGCTTGCAGGTGCCTGCTCAGAGATACCAGGAGCTATACCAGAGGTTTGGCTTTGCCCGGTCATACATCGCCTGGCTCTATCCTGAGCTCCATGAGAGGGTATGATTCTCATGTGCTTTACCTTCTTCTCTTTTGTTTTCTTTGCATACCCCTCTTACCTCTTTCCTGCTTTTTATGTTTTCACCAGGATCTGGAGAATGGGAGGCTATGGAGGCACCAGCCATCGCCAGTACAGCGCTGTATAACCCGACTCCAGATGGGAGGTCGATCTGATCGACTAGCCTAGAGGTGTTGAAGGGATTCCATTGGATTTCTCCGAGGATGAGCAGATGATGATGATGGTCCTGTCTGCAGTGATGCACCGCCATCTGCAACCCTTCAGGCAGCAGGCTGGGTCCCAGCCGGAGCAACGTTAGCCGGCTTTCTCCGGTTTTTGAGCACCTTTTTGGACATTTTTGTAGCTTGTAGGAGTATTTTTCAGTATTTTTACATTAATTGCCATTATTTACATTTCTTTATTACAATATGGTTTGCTATTACAGTATTATTTACATGTTATACTGTTCCAATTGTGAGACTTTATTCCTACATAAGAAAAAACACAAACACACAAAAAATGCAAAATAAAAGCGTCCCAGCTTACTCCAAAAGTGGGCCCTTCGTTAGTGCTTCAACCAACCAAGTTTATTAAATAAAGGAATGAAATAAAATAAAAACAAAAATAGAAAAAATAAAATAAGATAAGAACCAATCAGGAACAAAATGGAAAACATAATACTTACCTGACAGGGCGGTTCCACTTGGTTAATGCGGATAAAGTTTCAACCACCCTAGTTTGTAAGAGCTGTCCATCTTATTTACCGCAGGCATAAAATGCCCAACTACCGGAGCGATCCATGGCATAAGGCCCATCCAACCACCGTCGACAAGTAAGTACCAGGTCAAATAATGATACGCCTTCATTCACTTAAACCCTTTCCAATCCTATAATTAGAGGGCTTCCTCTGCGTCTTCTTCATTCCCAAGCATTCAAAATAACGTCCATCCTTAAATAACCCTTTTTCCAGGGCTTTCAGGAAACCAAGTTTCGTCCTTTTGTCCAGTCATTCCTGACGACCTGCGGCAGATTCACCCCCATGAACCAACTCGGCTTTGGCTGAAAAATATTTCAAAGACTTTGAAGGCCCGACCATAGTTTCCTGTCTTTGGCTTAGTTTCTTGTCTTGGCTCGTCACGTACTTCAACCCCAACACCATGGTTTTTCGATTTGAAGATTCTAAAGTAACCCCGACCTACGAGGAAATGTGTGCTATGATGGGTCATCACCCAGAACAAGATGAAACTCCTGCTTTGCCCCTAGGCCCTAGACATGATCTAGCTGAGATTGCGGCCCTATGTCCGGTTTACCTTCCTGACGGCATAAACCCGGATCAAGGTCTTCCTTTAGAGCCTTTTCTGAATAGGGTTCTATCCAAGGATGTGGACCCCTCTTGGGTTCGAGCTTGTTGTTTCCTGTTGCTGAATACGTATGCCTTGAAAAATCGCTAACCTAGAGTTGGAGATTTCCGACTGTTGACAATTGTTCGTGACATGCAAATGTATCGTCATACCGTATTTATGATGATCATGGGGGAGACAATGTGCTGGGTCAGGGATATTGCCTTTCATGTCACCAACTTCAATGTTCACCATCGTGGTTGTCCGATGTTGTTGCAAGCCTGGGCGCTAGATAAGTTAAGCCTGATTCCTCTAGTCCCAGCTCGTTTGATTCCAACCTATGGCCCTGCCAACTTTCGATCTCGGTCCCGAGGACACTTTGATTTTGAGTTTGGGGATAATCCTGTGATTCGGGACTTGTCCTTGGTGGAGGATTAGACTGGTTCAACTGCTGGAGCATGAATGGGAGCATGAATCTCAACTACGTGTTATATGCCAGTCTTAACCGTTCCATGGCCTATTTCCCTGACATGATCAACCGTCAGTACGGTATGATACAGCGCATTCCCAGAATCCATGATTTTGAGAGTGGTCCCATGACGCAGAGTCTATTGACCAATTTGGCTGACCATTGGCGAAATCGAAACATTTGGTACCTGGGTCAGGGGGTGATGCAGGACACTATGACACCCAAGTACGTCGATTGGTTTTACACCCAGTGATGATACTAGGTTTTGAAAAGACTGGTGTCTGATGACAACCTTTGCTAGAATAACTGCTGTTGCTGCTTCTTCTTTGCAATTTCCTGTATTCCAAGGCCGTGAGCTCCCAATTAATGTATCCCCTCTTTTTCAATGAATGACTCTGATAGTTCTGTCTTTATTAATTCCTGCTTTCTGCACACATAGGCACAAAAGACAATAAATCTTTTCCTTCGAAATTATTTGCTGTGTTAGTCACTTGGGCTTGGGCCTCTTGCCCCTAGGTCAATAAATGAAACCCATAAAGCGGATCATGATTATTTAAAGAACAGGAAGCTTACATTTGGAAAATAAAAAAGAGACGTGACCATTGGTGACCATTTTTATTACCTGCATAAATCAAACAAAAACAATATATGTAACTTCCTTATGTATGCATGAACCTACTGAGCGCTAAGGTTTTATCCATGTTTTTTTTTATCGATCTTTCCAAGGAAATCACTGAGAAAATGGTATTCGTTCTCCTGGTCGATGTTTAAAAGAATTCATCACTTAGGCAGGATCAACATCCAGAACATTTTCAAAATAGATGAGTCAATCTTGATCAAATGATCAAATAAGCAGAGAGGAAGGCCTTGTATTCCTTAATCATATCCCCGAAACAAAAGGAAGAATAATTTTGAAATTCAAGCCCTTTATTAATTCCACTTCTTTCAACATTATACAGAAGTAAAGAAAAACTATTTTAATACAATGGTCATTCATTCTAACTACTCATTTACCTATTCTCCTTTTAGTCAAGTTAATGACATTGAGCAACCAATCACAAATCTATCCTGAACGCATGGCATAGATTTCGCATTTAAACTAAGTATCACGCGTTAATCCCGAAAGTTTTGTTTTTATTTTTTTTATGCTCTAACTTTTCCCTAGGCCGCCCTTTGCGGGTTTTCAACCTAGCGAGCCCATTTCTTGCCTAGGCCGCCCTTTCGGGTTTTAAGCCTAGCTTCTCCTTTTTTTTTTAATCGAAATCATCATTTCAGACATAGAACCTTTTCATTTGATCTTGATTAACAATCCGATTGACAGGCAGGCTTCTCCTTCCATGGGGTGTATTAATTCAGCGGCACCTCTAGCTAATAGCGTCTGAATTCTGAACAGTCCATGCCAGTTGGGTGCTGGAATTTCCCTCTAGGATGATTCTGGGCTCATGTCCAACCAAATTTGATCAATACTAAGTCTCCATTCTTTAAAGCCCAATTGGATGTACCTGCTTGTTGTAGAAACGAGCAATCCTTCTCTTTCTTCATCTTGATCTGGAATCGGGCGTTCAATCTTCTGCGTCTAAAAGCGCCAGATCTTCATACCTTTTCTTGACCCATTCTTCCTGGTCAGACCAGCTTCTACAGAGAACCCTGAGAGGACTTCTTTTCGAGCTCTACAGGTAACACTGCCTCCATCCCATATCCAAGTTCAAAGGGAGGAAGCTCCACTCACTGACTTGAAGGTAGTGCGATGCCCCCAGACGCGGCGAAAGGAAGTTTCTCAGGGCCCAGCTTCTATACTTCTCGCACATCTTGACGATATTCTTTTAATCTCTTATTTGCGGCTTATCCACTGCACCATTAGTTTGAGCGTCGATAAGGAGAAGGAATGATTGATGCGTCAACCTTATATCGTATATAGCAACTGACCAAACATCTGCTTGAAATGAAGAAACCATTGCTGTAACTATGTGATTGGGACAAACACCATTAGCGACCAGAAAATATTCTGTTCAATGAACCTAGCCATATTTGTTTGGACGGTCAAAAGTTTTGTAGGATTGAGCCTCAAAATTCCACCTAGAAAGTAGGTCTCTGCAACCAAGATATATACTGATGACCCATTCGATGCTGCTGGCGTGATCTTGTGATTGATGTCTATACCCCATGCTGAAAAAGGCCAAGGGAAGGAAGCTGTCGGATGGAGTTTCAACAGCAGGCCAAATGGTTTTTATTGTATAGTACATGGCAGACTTTATCAATGAGCGAACATAGTTGACACAATCACCTGCCATCTGCACCTAAAAATAGCCTTGCCTCGATTGATTGTATAAACTAGCTAAACTCATTGACCACTCAAATGAGTACCGGCAAACTCCCTCATGGATTTCCTTCATTATTCTTCCCACTTCCTTTTTACCTACGCATCTTAGTGCATTCCCGTCCCAAGCCCTCTATAGGGTTCACCATCGGCCAGGACAATTCAAAGCCATTTTTCTAAGAACTGGAACGGTCTTCCTTTGTTGCATCGCCAAGAAAAAGGTTTTCCGTCTTTCATGTTACCGCAGATATCCATGAAACGCAGGGTTTCTTCCTCGTGACTCACAAAATTTTTCTTCATTAGCACGGGATATTGGCGCGGTTAATGATGAACCGGCTTCTTTGGACTTTTACTCAAATCCTGCCAAGCTGATGCTAATTTCCAATGCATTCTGAAATTCGATTATTCAATTCTTCCTATGTGGTAAAGGTGATTCTTATCAAAGAGTGTTGCGTTTCTTCAACAAAATGTTTACTCAACATTAAGGTCTTCAACCTTTCTTCCTCCACTTTCCATCTCTCGTTAGCATGTCGATTAACAACAGTGAATTCCTATTCACCTCGACTTCCTTTAGCTAACCGGATCAGAAGAGCGCCTCCATTCCCATGATACACGCTTCATTATTCAACCATATTTTTTGAGTGACCAGAAACAACAATCTTTTGCACTGTTTTGACCTCGCCATTAGGTGCTTCTATTCACAATACCAGCTCCGGCTCCGTTTCTTTGGCTTGACCCGTCGAAGTTACAATTTTTCCAAAACCCCTGTTTCAACACACAATAAATGTTCATCTGGAAAATTCAATTCCATGATTCGTCGATCTGCAAATTGGATGCTCTGCCTGGGAATTCTGCCACAAAACTCGACTGTTATTCGTTCTTTTTCTGACAAACTCTGCCATCCCACATAGACATCTGAATTAAACCATTTTGGAGAGTCGCCCTTCTAGAGTAGGTTTCTCTGAAGATACTCCATAGATTCAATTTTAGAAATGAAAAGTGACCCTGAAGGGAATAATCAAAGTAAAGCCTCAATTTCTTTATCGACACACCACTGCCATAAACATGTTTTCTCCACCAAATTATACTTCTCTCAATAAGGGTTAGTTAATTTCTTGCTAATATAATAAATGGCTTTTCTACTCGAGCAGCGTCCCGCGTGTGCAACATTGCTCCCACTCCCGCATCCTCTATAGACAAGTACAGGATCAGAGGCACTCCCGCATCTAGGCGAAACTCAATACTGGTGGAATTCATCAAATACTTGTTTTAATATGATCAAGCTTTCTCATTCTTCGTTTGCCATTTAACTGGTTGATTCTTCTTTAAGTTACTTGAAGATCGGAGCACATGTGATGAGATAGCCTAGAAATAAACCTTGCTAATTATACTGGATTTTCCCACAGAAGCGTTCTCACCTGACGTTCTGTTCTTTGTGTTCCATATCCTAAATGGCTTTTAGATCTTGTTGGGGTCAACCTCATTCCCGTTAGGTCTATACAACCAAAACCTAACGGCTTCCCTTCGTTACTCCGAAATACGCACTTTTGGGATTGAGTCGTAAGTTGTTTTACTGCTTAAACCCGGTGCGAAAACTTTTTCTAACATCCTGCGTGGTGTGCTTCCTGTGTTCTCGTCATGGATCACCATATCATCCACATATACCTCCAATCATTTATGGATCATTATCATGAAATAATGTTGTAGCCATTTCTTGATATTGTTGCCCCAGCATTTTTCAACCGGAAACGGTATTTCACCCATAGCAGAAAGAAAGTCCCAAAGTCAGTAGTGAAGCAGTCTTTGCTTGTCAACTAAGGCCATCAGATTGGTTGTATCCGGAGAATCCGTTCCATTAATAGAATAACATCCCATCCAGCAGCACTTGTCAATGGTCAAAACAACCGATGTGAAGTGAAAAGTACATATTTGGCGAGACTTGTTAGGGCTCTGTAGTCAACACAAAAGCTCTTATTCTCCCATCTTTCTTCAGCACAGGACTATTGTTGGCCAGCCACTCAGGGATAGTTACTGACTTCTTAAGAATCCTGCATCTAACTGTTTGCTGGACCTCAGCCTTGATCTGTTCTTGCCATTCTGTCTGACCCGCCTCCTTTTTTCTTTTACCGGCTTATACTCGGTGTCGGTAGGAAATGAAGTGTTTCTGCGTATTGGACCTGTCGATTCCTGGCATAGTCAGCATAACATCCAGAGGCAAATACCTCTGAATTCCTCTTTAAGACATTCTTGGAGATCCTGTCTAAATTCAGGCTTAAAGTCCGATCCGGATTTCAATTATTTTGGACTTCGTGTGCTATAGGTTAAATGCAAAAATGATGCAATATTTATTGTACAAATATGCGCGTGGTGTAATCAATTGCTGATGAACATAACATCAGGAAAAACAAGAAAAAAAATTAGTCAAAATTCACTTTCCCATTGATTGAAATAATAAAGGAATCCATCCAAATCGTTCTCAAAACGATAATCAGAAAAACAAAAAACAGATTAATAGCCTGTTCGATACATTTCAGCGCAGCTGTCTTTATAGCTTGAATCACTTTCATCAGCATCTGGAGCTTCCTTCGTTCTGGGGCAGCTTTTTCTTTCTTTCTGCATGCTCCATCATCTTCTCACCTTCCTCTCTGCTTCTTCAACATCTTCACTAGCTAGTAGTTGACTGGAGGATCCTTGCCTTACCTTTTGCTCCTACACCAATTCTTTGAAAGCTTCGTCCCCAATCCCCCAGGGGAAATCTTTCAAGATTCAGGTATCTTCTGTGACCATTCTGTGCCAATTGCCTGTTTGAACCATAGCAAACCATGAACTGTATGCCTTCTTACCAACTGTTCGAGGAAGGCTCAGGAGACTTGATCAACTGCTCATTATATCTGTCATGAAAATCTCAAGGCCAAGATAGGTCTTTTCCTCTACTCGAAATTCCGCCTGCACAGCCTCTGGGCAAAGGAAAATCTTGTTCAACCTGGGCTCTTTTATTAGAGACTGAACTTCATATTTCTCTTCTTTCTATCTCTGAATTACCGCCAGCCCACGTTGATGCTTGTTATCCTTGATGATGACAGAGGTTCAAACCTTCCCTGTAATCTCGGCCTAAGCCCTTACCATATTTCCATTGCATCCTTTTTCATCATTTTACGAGAAAAAGGGCTCATTCTTTAACTCACTTGTTGTTTTCAGTTAATTGTAGCATTCACCAGTCAGTAGCCACTTGAAAACCAGTAAAGGGCACGAGACGCCTCTAAAAATTTCTACAGCCCAGCATTCAAATCTTCTTGTGGCATTGCATAGTTACCCACCTTCAGTAACCCAAGAACTTTTAACTGTTCTGTTGCAATGTGGAAGGGATTGCAACCAGAGGAATTGAAGCCATGGCCTTCCCAACAGGTAATGCATAATTGGCCAAAATATCCAGGACGACTGCATCTACCCAACTCTCTATAGTCCCGTCGAAATCTATTGCCTGAAAGTGCCCCTAGGCATTACGCATGGTGTTTGTCATATGCTTTAATCTACCATGTTTAGGACGGGCTCAAGCTCCGACTCCTCCAATCCTTAAATTTAGAACAGGCATTTTTCGAGCAGGCAACACGCACAATTGCCGACCCGTTGTCTACGCCCAATTCCACCATTTGCGGTTTCTCGCCCGTTAAAGGCAAACCTGGATGTAACAGAGCGCTTGTAGTGTTCCCTTTCCTTTAATCTCTCTCCCCTTTTTGGGTTGT
>NW_023591105.1:35805-53918 GCF_014843425.1 Jatropha curcas
GAGAAGAGATTGTCTTGGCAATACATTGCCCTACATTGCAATTCCAAATAATCATTTTGGGCGAACAAAATTGCCTATAATGAGATTAATCTTCTTTTCTTAAGCAACAAATCGCTTTAAAGCACCAATTTTTTTGGCTGAAAAAGCCTTCAAAACAATTGCTTTTTGGCAAATAAATTGCCTCAAGTCAATCAATTTTGGTAACAATCGGCCCAATATACAACTTTTTGGGCAAATAAAATTGCCTAAATCAACTATTTTTGGGCTAAAAAGCCTTAAATCAATCATTTGGCGACAATCGCCTAAAATACATCATTTTTGGCAACAGTTGCCTTTAAATTATTTTTTTTTGGCTAAAAGCCAATTAAAATCAACATTTTTTTGGCATCAAATGCCTAAAAATCAATCATTCTTTTAGGCAAAATGCCCTAAAAAATGCCACGAAACATACACACACGTCATGCAATAAAGCATCCCCAATTTCTACAACCCTCTAAAAGAGGCTATCGAAACTAAAAGCGTTGAACTTTGAATCTTGCATTCAAACGGAAAGTACGTAGAGCACGTTCGGGATTTAACCCCCGAGCGGCAAAAGTCCGAAAATCACATAAGCATTTTTTTTTAAATTGGTACCAAATTACATATCGCCTTGCCAAAGCATTCAAAGCTCATGGTTAGTTTCATTAACATGGACATAGTCTCCGGATCCACCCTCGGTTCCGAAGACTAATGCCTTAAACAATTGGGATAATTATCTAATAATTAGGATTAATTAAAATTGGAGTCCACTTAGGGTTTTTCCTAGTTAAAAACCTGAAATAAATTAAACAAGGTGGCGAACTCACACACTCACGTGCATTTCTGCTTTAGTCATATGCATAACATGCATTTGGCCATTTGGGGAGGCGGTTCACAGTTAATGGTTAGCCTTTTTTTGTATCATAAAACCATAGGGTTGAAACCATAACCAATAACCAACCATTTTTTCATCCAAAAGCCAAGCCATTTGATCATTTCGACTTTAGGTGGACCCTTGGTTCTGCAAAGAAAAAAAAAAACAAAAAAATAAAAACCAAATCTCTTTTTCAAGCCCTCTTTAAGAGGCAAAACATCTTTTCAAAGTCCCTTAAGAGGCAATCTCACTTTTCAAGCCCTCATTAAAGAAAGGCAAGAACATCTTTTCAAAGTCCTCTAAGAGGTCAAAATCTCTTTTTCAAACCCGCTCCATTAATGGGGGAAAACATCTTTTCAAAAGTCCTCTAAGAGGCAAAATTTTCTTTTTTAAAGGTTCCTCAAAGAGGCAAAAACATCTTTCCAAGTTGCAAAACAATAAATCGCATGTCATTTGATCATTTTTCATTTCAAAAGAAAAAAAACCAACGGCGGTGTTTCCTCCCTCCTGCCCATCCTCAAAAATTTCTCCCTTCAAGACAGCCACTGGCTCTCATAAATCATTTTTTATGATAGCCAGTGGGGGGACAACTATGAATACTCAAATTTTGAGGCTCAAAAAAGCCAGTTTTCCCCCGGACTGGCAATAAGTCCCGGCCGGAGGAGGTCAATTTTGGAAATTTATCGAAAGTTATGCAATATGGTACTTGACAAACGTCCCGGAAATTACGAGGATCTGCAGATACTGGCCCCGGAATATTTTTTGGAGGTGCGGAACTCCCGAAAAAGCCTTTGGAACAACAGAACTCGCGCACCCGCAGGACAAACCGGGGCCCGGGGGCGGCGGCCGCGCGCGGACACGGCGGCTCCTGACCCTGGGCACGGTGCGCCGGCGTCGGCGCCGGCCCGCACGGCAGCGGCCGCCAGCCTCCAGCCCGGGTTTTGCCTATAAAGAAACACCCCAGGTCCTTCCATTTTCAACTTCAACTCCAGTCTGTGTTTGACAGACGGCATCGCTTCTACCCTAACTCCTTGCGATTCTTTTACTGCTTTTCTGCATTTTAATTTAGACTTCATTGCTTTCCTTGCTGTTGTTAATTTGGTCACCTAAAATTGAATTAATTAATATTCCCATTAAACCGAGGAGCTTAGGACGCCTGGAGTTAAGAAGTGGCCGACGACTGACTCAGGTAAAATAAGAAACCGCTGTCTATTTAATTTCAGCATAAATCTTGCATAATTTCTCTTCTAACTCCAATTCTGAAATTCATGCATAAAGGCAATTCATAATTCATCCAATAGGCAAATAAGTTGCTCAATTAAAAATAGCGATTAAGCTTAAGTGGCCCGGTTAAATTAATAATCGTAGTTTAAGCCTAAAGTCCCGGACAATATTGGCCCAAAGAACCTAGTTAATTAATAACTATGGTTAAAAATCGCCTTTATTTCAAACAATCCGGCTTAGGTCCAATTAATTCAAATAATTGTGGCTAAAATAGCCTTCATTAAAGCACATTTTTCTTGGCAATCATATTGCCTACATTGCAATTCAGGCGTTGATCACCGTTTGGCAAAATAAATTGGCCTATAAAGTAAGATTTAACCACTTTTAGGCGACAAATTGCGCTTAAAATCAATTTTGGCGAAATGCCTTGAATTAATCAATCTTTTGGCTAAAAGCCTTAATCCAATAATTTTGGCGACAATCGCACCAACCAACATTTTTTTTTTTACGCAAAGCCGAAATTGCCTAAATCAAACTCATTTTGGCTAAAAATCCTTCGAATAATCAATTTTTGGCGACAATCGCCTAATATAAATCATCTTTGGCAAAGCAAATTGCCTAAATCATTTCTTTTTTGGCTAAAAGCCTTAAATCAACCACTTTTGGCAACAATGCCTAAATCAAATCAATGACATTCCTTAATGGCAAAAATGCTAAAAAAAAATGCACGAAGAGATAAAGGCAACACACACTCATGGCATTAAGCATAACCCATTCAAAGCCCTTGTTAAAAAGGCCTATCGAACTAACGTTTTGACTTTGATCTTCCATTCAAACGGAAGGTATGTAGGCAGCGTTGGGATTTAACCCGAGCGGCAAGTCAAAATCACCTAAACACTTCAATTGGTCCAATTACATCATCAACCTTGCCAAAGCCATTCCATTCTTTTTGGTTAATTAATCAACATGAACATGGTCCTCGGGATCCCTCGGGTCTGAGTACTATGCCTTAAACTTGGGATAATTAATCTAGTAATTAGGCTTTAATTAAAAATTGGAGTCAACTTAGGGTTTTTTCCTAAGTTTACCCTAAAATAATTAAACAAGGTGGCGACTCATACATTCACGTGCATTTCTTGCGCCTTAGTCCATATGCATTTATATGCCTATGTTTTCGGGGAAAGGGGTTCACAGCAGCACCTCTTTGATAAGATCACTTTTACTCACATAGGAAGAATCCATAACCTGAATTCCGGATGCCTTGGCAAATTTAGCATCAGCTTTGGCAAAAGGGTTTGAGTAAAGAGTCCTAAAGAAGCCGTTCATCATTACCTGCGAGCAAATAATCCCCATGTTATGAAGAACATTTCTGTGAACCAGGTGTGAGTGAGGAGGAAGAACCTTGTTTTATGGGATATTCTCTGAGGTACATGAGAGACGAAACCTTTTTTCCTAATGATGCGACAAAGGAAGACAGTTCGGTTTCTTAGAAAAAATGGCTTTGAGTTATGTCCCTGGCCGAATGGTGAACTATATAAGGAGGGCTTGGGATGGGATTTGCTAAAGATGCATAGGTAAAAAGGAGGGGGGAGAATTAATGAAAGAAAATCCATGGAGGGGAGTCGTGGTCACTCATTTGAGCGGCATGAAGTGTTAAAGCCAGAAAATCATGAGGCATGGTTTTATTTTGTGGATGCAGATTGGAAGGTTGACTGTGTCAATTATGTACATCATTGTAAAGCCTATCAATACATGATAATAAAAGCCATTTTGCCTGCTGTGAACTCCCATCCGGACAGCTGCCTTCTTGGCCTTTTTAGCAATGGGGTATAGAACATCATCGGCAAGATCACGCCAGTTTAGCATCCGAATGGTCATCAGTATAATTTTAGTTGCAGTTAAGACTAAGCTTTTCCTAGGTGGATAGAGGCTCAATCCTACAAAACTTTGACCGCCAAACATGTGGCTAGATTCATTGAACAGAACATTTTCTGTCGCTATGGTGTTCCCCCATCACATAGTTCAGACAATGGTTCTCATTTTCAAGGCAGAACTGTTGGTCATTGCTAGCATAAGGTATAAGGTTTTGAGCATATCAATTCTTCTCCTTAACTCGCCATCAAGCTAATGGTGGCACTAGAAGCCGCGAATAAGATGATTAAAGAATCCCTGTCCAAGATGTGCGAGAAGTATAGAAGCTGGGCTGAGAAAACTTCCTGTTCCGCGCTCCTGGGGACATCGCACTACCTTCAAATGCAGATGGAATGGAGCTTCTCCTTTGAACTTGAATATGGGATGGAGCAGTGTTTACCCTGTAGAGCTCGAAAAAAGAAGCCTCTCAGGGTTTTTTGTAGAAGCTTGGTCCTGACCAAGAAGAATGGGTCAAGAAAAGGTATGAAGATCTGGCACTTTTAGATGGAAGAAGATTTAAACGGCTCGATTCCAGGATCAGATGAGAAAGAGAAACGGATTGGCTGCGTTTCTACAACAAACGGGTACAATCCAAGGGGCTTTAAAGAATGGAGATTTAGTATTGGATCAGATTGTTGGACCAGTGGAAGCCCCAGAATCATCCTGGTGGGAAAATTTCAGACCCCAACTAGCATGGACCATTTAGAATTCCAGAAAGCTATTAGCTAAAGGTGCCGGCTGAATTAATCAACCATGGAAGGGAGCGCTATCAATCGAATTGTCAATCAAGACCAAAATTGAAAAGAATCTATGTCTGAAATGATGATGTTCGATAAAAAAAAAAGGCTAGGTCGAAAACGCCGAAAGGGCGGCCTAAGGCCAAGAAATTGGGAAAAAGCTTTCTCTAAAAAAGGGTTGGAATAACCCGCAAAGGGCCGGCCTAGGCAAAAGTTAGTGCATAATAAAAAAAAATAATAAAAAAATAAAAAATAAAAAATAAAAAAAATAAAAAAAAACCGTTCGGGATTAATGCATGGTGCCTTAGTTTAAATGGCAAAAATCTATGTCATGCGTTCGTGACAGATTTGTGAATTTGGTTGCCTAATGCCATCAACTTGACCTAGAAGGAGAATAAGTAAATGAGGGTTAGTTAAGAATGATGAACCATCTGTATTAAAATTAGTATTTTTGCTTACTATCTGTATATGTTTGAAAGAAAGTGGAGATATTAATAAAGGGCTTGAATTTCAAAATTATTCTTCCTTTTGTTTCGGGGATATGGATAAGGAATGCAAGACCTTCCTCTCTACTTATCTGATCAAGATTGACTTATCTATTTTGAAAATGTTCTGGCTGCTAGTCTTGCCTGAATGATGAATTCTTTTTAAAACATCGATCAGGAGAACGAATACCATTTTCTTAGTGATTTTCTTAGAAAGATCGATAAAAAACCATGGATAAAACCTTATCGCTCAGTAGGTTCATGCATACATAAAGAAGTTACATATGTTGTTTTTGTTTGATTTATGCAGGTAATAAAAATGGTCACCCCATCTTTTTATTTTCGAATGTAAGCTTCTATCTTTAAATCAAATGATCTGCTTTTATGGGCTTTCATTTATTGACCCAGGGGCAAGAGGCCCAAATGACTAACACAGTAAATAATTTCAAAGGAAAAGATTTATTGTCTCTTGTTGCCCATGTATGCAGAAAGCAGGAATTAATAAAGACAGAACTATCGGAGTCATTCATTGAAAAAGAGGGGATACATTAATTGTGAGCTCACGGCTCTGGAATACAGGAAATTGAAAAATGAGGAGGGATAACATATAATTGTTGAGCCTCTACGGCTCTGGGGATGATACAGGATAATCGCAAAGGACAGACAGCAACAACAACATTTATTCTATCGAAGAGGTCTATCATCGGAAAAGCGCCAGTCTGTTTCAAAACCGTAGTATCAAATCTAGTGGTGTAAAACTCAGTCGATGACGTACTCGGGTGTCACGGTAAATCCTGCATCACCCCTTGAGCCCAGGTACACAGGTGTTTCTTGGTTCCGCCAAGCGGGTCCAGCTAAATTGGTCTCCAACAGACTCTGCGTCATGGGACCGACTCTCAAAAGTCATGGATTCTAAGGAACGGCGAGCGAGAGTAGTCATGTCGTACTGGAACGAAGGTTGATCCTTGAATGGGGAAAATTAGGCCATGGAACGTGTCTTACGACTGGCGTGAGTAACACGTAAGTGTGAGCGTTCATGCTCCCAGCAAAGTGACCAGTCTAATCCTCCACCTAAAAGGACAAAGCTCCACGTCTGGTATCAGTCTAGACTGGCGTATAACACGTAGTTGAGGTTCATGCTCCCAGCAGTGACCAGTCTAATCCTCCACCAAGGACAAGTCCACTGGATCACGGGGTTATCCCCGAAGTCGAATTGTCCTCGAGAGCAAGGCTGAAAATTGGCAGGGCCATAGGTTGGAATTAAACGAGCTGGGACTGGAGGAATCAGGCTTAACTTGCGTAGCGCCCAGGCTTGCAACAACATCGGACAACCACGATGGTGAACATTGAAGTTGGTGATACGAAGGGCAATATCCCTGACCCAACACATTGTCTCCCCTATGATCATCATAAAGGCAGTGCGACGATACATGTGCATGTCACGAACAACTATCAGCAGTCGGAAATCTCCAATTGCAGGTTGACGATTCTTCATGGCATACATATTCAACAACAGGAAACAACAAGCTCGAATCTAAGAGGGGTCTACATCCATGGACAGAACCCTATTCAGAAAAGGCTCTAAAGGAAGGCCTTGATCTGGGTTTATGTCGTCAGGAAGGTAAACCGGGCATAGGGCCGTAATTTCGGTGAGATCATGTCTAGGGCCTGGGGGCAAAGCTGGAGTTTCATCTTGTTTAGGGTGATGACCCATCACAGCACACATTTCCTTGTAGGTTAGGGTTACTTCAGAATCTTCAAATCGGAAAACCATGGTGATGGGGTTGAAGTACGTGACGAGCCAAGACAAGAAACTATGATCAGGCTTAAAGTCTGAGCCAAGACAAGAAACTATGATCAGGCTTAAAGTCTTTGAAATATTTCAGCCAGGCGAGTTGGTTCATGGGGTGAATCTGCCACAGGTCGTCAGGAATGGATTGGACAAAGGACGAAACTTGGTTTCTGAAAGCCATGAAAAAGGGTTATTTAAGGAATGGAGTTGTTTTGAATGCTGGCAATGAAGTAGACGCAGAGGAAAGCCTCTACTCATAGGAGTGGAAATGGTTTAGTGAATGATGCGCTATCATTATTTGACCTGACACTTACTGTCGATGGTGGTTGGATGAGCATTTATGCACAGACCTCTCCGGTAGGTGGACATTTATGCCTGCGGTAATAAGATGGACAACTCTTACAATAAGGTGGTTGAGCCTCTATATCCGCATTAACCAAGTGGACTGCCCTGTCAGGTAAGTATTACGCTCCATTTCTTGTTTCTGGTTGGTTCTTATCTTATTTTATTTTTATTATTTTGTTTTTATTTTATTTCATTTCCTTATTTATAATAAATTGGTTGGTTGAGCACTAACAAGGTGGCCCACTTTTGCAAGTAAGTGGGATGCTTTTATTTTGCGTTTTTGTGTGTTTGTGTTTTTCTTATGCAGGAATAAAGTCTCACAAATTGTAAGTAATAAACATGTAAATTTTGTGTTTTTCTTTATGCAGGAGACTAAAACAACTCGTTCTCAAATTGTAAGTAAGTAAACATGTAAATAATACTGTATATAAAGAAGCCAAAATATTGTAATAAAGAAAAAATGTAAATAAATAGTGAGTGAAAAATTAATGTAAAGAATACCTGAAAATTATTACTCCTACAAAGTACAAAAATGTCCAATAAAAAAGAGAAAGAGAAAGGTGGTCAGAATGGAAAAAAAGAGCCTGCTAACTGGTCCTGGCCTCTCGGCTGGGTACCAAGCTGCGTACCGTGAGGAGGGTGGAGAATGGTGCGGTGCACATTGGTCATCGAACGAGGAGCCCAATCATCAATCATGCCTACGTCTCACCTCCGGAGAAATCTAAGGATCCCCGTCACCTCTAGCCTAGTCCAAAAGTCGGATCAGAAGTTACCTCTGGGCAATCGTGGTAGTCAGAGTAACGAGCGCGGACGCGGGCGGAACTGGCATTCTCCGTAGCCTCCAAATCTCCAGGATCCTGTGAAGAAATATAAAAGCAGGAAAGAGGTAAAGAGGGGTAAATTGCAAAAGAAAAGAAAGAAAGTAAAGCACACATGAGAATCATACCCTCTCATGAGGAGCTCTTCGAAGTGACTAGAGCCGCGACTGTAAGTGAACGGGCAAAAGCCAAAACCTCTGGTAAAGCCTCCTGAGTATCTCTGAGGCAGGGGACGCACCCTGCAAAGCAGACAGAGAGGATGTCGCGGAGGTCGAGAGGAGCGAGGGCGAGGGTAATAATCCTTTACTGCAGTGAATTTATTTTGTCTACTTACGTGTGGTGGCAATGCTCAGACTCCAGCATTGCAGTGGTGGCAGGAGCCTGCCTGAGGTCAGCAGCGGATGATAATGGCCAACCCGAGGCCCAGAGCAGGAATCCAGCACACCTCACCCATGCCCCGGAAGGGAAGACGGACGTCGCCGCAGCACAGCTCCAATGCGGGTCCAGTTCGGAGCCAAGTCGCGCTCCGCCTCTGGCCTCCGGCTTATGCCCTGTAATGTATGTCGGGGGGTCCGATGCTGGTTCTTTCTATCCTGGCAACAAGTGGAAAGTATATAATGTAATTAGTCCCACTTGGCCAAACAGATTGAAAAACCATAAATCGAAAGGTAAAAAGAGTCACGCTGGGATAGTACTACCCGAACCTCGCGGCAGCCTTGGGCCCTACGACGAGGCGTAGAGGGAAGTATTTGGCCTAAATCGCCCAAGCCCGACAGGATGGGATATCAGCAGGAGAGCCAAATATAACTCCTCCGATAGGTCCTCTGGGGTCATTACCGCTCATAACAGGCGCACATGAGGCGAGGAGGGAAGCAGGAGTCGGCGCACATTCGCCTCTGTCTAACACAGTAACCCCCGTAGCGAGGAAATGCTAGACTGGGTATATCCGGCGCTCTGCCAACGGCACGAGCCGGCAGAGTAGACAGCCCTCCCAGGCATCCCCTCCTAGGGAGTCCGAGTAAGGAGCTGACAAAAAGAAGAGTCAGTGAATACACAATAAAAGAGAAAGAGGAAGGCGATATTATGTCAGTAAAATTCTTTGTAACTTACAATGCAGAATAGAGGTCCTCTACGTCGTTAGCAATAGGCGACTCCCCAGTAGGATGGGGATCCTCTGGAAACACCATGGAGGAAGAGTATGGTGGCCGGTGCGCCCCAGATTACCTCGGAGGAAATCGTTGTCGGGTATCAAGGCTGAAGCGACCAACCTACCCGGACCAACCAGGGTAAAATCTGTGTACGTCGTAGGCCCACCACCTGCAGCAAGATCTCAATCAGTGCAGAATAAAACTGAGAAATGAAAAATAGTATGAAGGAAGAAATGTTAGGGGAATAAATGTCTCACCCCTCGAGCGGACCGGCCGTGTAAGGGAAACTGCCACGGAGGAACTGCCAGTTAGACTCACCACTACCCCTGGTCCATACATCTAGACCATGATAGAGGTGAGCCAAGGCGAGAGAGGCCCAGCTATAAGAGCTAACCCAGCTCAAATCCCGCAGACATGCCAGCACTGCAGGGTCTCCCTTATTCTAGGAGGTACGTAGCAGCTGTGAAGAAATGAGATAGAAAATAAAAGATCGTGCTGCCTGGTCTCTCTCCTCTTGTGTGTATGCCGGGGCTGCAGGCCGGGCATCCGCCGGTAGCTCTCTCCATGTAGCCATCCTAGAACGAATCCGCTCGGCCCAGAATCGGTAATCCGGCTCGGCCCAGAATCGGTACAGAGAGGCCACCTTCATATGATAAATCGGTACACCACCTCATATGATACATACACCTGAGCTGTGTACCTAGTGTGGGTCGGAACACCAAGTAGAGTCCTCACAAGCTCAGCTCCCAGGGCGGCAGTTTCATACCAAGCATCTAGAGGAGCAACCGGACCATCGAACCCGAGCCCAGTGATGGCAGTGTAGTCGACGGGAGTCAGGGTCATCTCCCCGAAGCCAAAGATAAATGTATGGGTGCAGTCGTTCCACCGCTCCATCAGCGCATAGCGCATAGCAGGTGGAAATCGGGGCTGAGTGCGGTGAAGCCCAGCAGCATAGTCGCCAAAACCAGCGCGCCAAAACCAGAGCAACAACCGACTCTGGACCCGCATCGGAGCGGTCCTACAAATCCCAGAACGCTTGAAGCATCGGTGGGAGATGACGCCAGCGACGGGCCCTTGCCTCAGAAATCAAGCCTCCGCCAGCACGGGCCTTGCCCAGATCAACCTGTGTAAGAAAAATTTCAATTCAAATAAGAATTAAACTAACAGTTGTTTATTTTGTTTTCATGGCAAGTAAATAGAGTATTCAAGCCTCGGCTAGACATAGTCGCGTCACGCAACTACAGCCGCGTCACGCATCTACGAAGCTGCGTCACGCAGCTTGCCAAAATTGTGCCTCTAGACAAACAGCTGCGTCATGCATCTCCACAGTTATGCCACGCAACTGTTCCAGGCAGTGTTTCCTTGACGAACAGTCGCGTCACAGAACTGTTCTTCCACAGAAGAGTTGCATGACGCAACTATCGAAGGTAAGGCAAAAGTTAACCTATGTTCAATCTATTCGTGTTTGTGCTTTTTCTATACATTTTCAGGGTCTAAGAACGTCGCATGGGAGATAGCATCAATTCTCAATCAGGACGTCGCACATGGGAAGAGGAGAAGGGAGATAGCATCAATTCTCAATCAGCAAATAAAGTATTAACACATGCAAAAGAGGAAGATTAAAAGGGTTCAGAGGCGCTAGGGTTCGCGGCGCTTCGAGAACAGCTGCGTCACGCAACTGTTCACACAGGAACAGTTACGTCACGCAACTCCTTCCTGCGTGGCGCAACTGCCGACGTACAGACAATATACAAAATGCAACAATTCATCTAAAACGCAAAATCGAAAGCAAAAAATTCAAGTGCACAGTTACTTACCTCGGTCTGGAAACCGCGCATCGCGTCGGTCTCATGTCGAACCAAGAACTAAGTGCCCAACAACTGGAGGAGCTGACGCGGTTGTGTCCCGGGAGTCAGGGCATTATGGCTGACCGGTACCCGCTCACCCTCAAAAATCAGGATGTCCGGAATCGCCCTTAGGGTGTTCATCTCTAGTGTGTAGGCAAAAGCTGGGATTTCAGGAAGCTGAGACATTTTGGCTGAGGTTCAGAGTGTTTTTGGAGAGTTTAGAGTTTGAAAAGTAAAAATGAAATGTTTAAGAAGCTTAATAGCCCTGGGAATTGTAGATGAAGCTGAGACTTTTGGCTGAGGTTATCCAGAGTGTTTTTTGGAGAGTTTAGAGTTTGAAAAGTAAAATGAAAAATGTTTAAAAATGAAATGTTTAAGAAGCTTACTTATAGTAAGCGATGAAAATGGGCCCGAGCCCATTAACACACCTTCAAGACAAAAAGGGGCCCATTAACTCCTTCCAGCCCACAAGGGCTTGTTAACGCCAGTTTAAGCCCAAGACGATCCGTTGAAGCAATTTGAAGTCAGTGTGCGGTTCGTATACTTTAGCCATTTTGTTTACTCACCACACAAGGGGCAAAATCATCAAATTGCCCAAATTGCCCTTAGGTAAGTTTTCTTTCAAACACCGCATCAGGAAAGGTATACCTAAAAATTGAGCTTAAAATTCCTCATGCCTAAATTTTTGCTAAATTTTTGCTAAAATTTTAAACCAAAATTTTGCAATAAACATTAAAAGGTTTGCCTAAAAAGTTAATATTTTTGGTCCTAGCACCTAATAGTGTAATATTTTTGGATACCCTGGAGGTCGGAAATTACCGGATTGGGGGCATAATAGTAATCAATCTTTTGCCTGGAATAGAACGTTTAAATAACACTTAGATCATTAATGCGTGCGGGGCAGTGTCGACGTCCCCATATTTACAAAAGAGGCCAAGAATTGTTTGTAACACCTGAGAATGGCTCTTTCTCTACTGAATCAAAATTTCGCAGACAGACCGGTGATGGGTTTTCTCGAAGGGGCCGATAAGGGCCCACCAAACAGTGATGGTTGTAACTACGAAGGCTGTTTGGATGCGTGAGTGTGTTCTCCAATTTAGTGATGGCGTGATATTACAAGCTGATGAGGGTCCGAATGCCCTCTTACTAGATATAGTATCGAACATGAGTGTATAGACTTTGCGAAGCTGATTAGGTGACAAATTTCAAAGTGACCAAGTCCGGTGACAAGTGTTGTTGAAACGGGAGGGCGAAGTGCACAGTGGACGCCGATGAGTCCCCACCGAGATAGTGATGGTGTTAGTGAGGACGAAGCTGTTAATGGATTCACCTCTCCCTGGTCAAATGGATGGTGAGAATTATGAAGTTGATTCAGGAACAAATCAAGGACTCTTCGAGGCCAATCAACCGTGGCTCTGAGGAAGGTATGAGGCTGGTATTGATTTCATGCGACAGCCCCCAAAATGCTGGCTCCATATGGTTGGGACCGCGATGATTGTCTAGGAGGTTCGTATATCCGATAATGCAGGCGCCCGACCCACTCGAGCTGTATGCGCTAGGAACAAAGCCGATCGTAAGTGGGACTGACTGAGAGGAGGTGGAACTCGAGGAATGAGTACAGATAGTCAACACGGAGCCCTTGCAGGAAAATGGGTTCCATAACAGCTTCTGTTAGCGCACCTGCGTAAGATGTGATTATGGCAAACCGCGCCGTAACGCTAAACGACAAGCTTGAAAGAGAATGGATTTTAGCGCAAGAATCAGTATTTGAGATCAGTCGCCGGCGGGCAGAGGATGGCGCGTCAGTACGGAAAGTACCACCTTATAAACATTGTAATGTTGCGGTTTAATAACACATTATGATAGAAGTTTGGTGGGCTAGAAACTGGTTGGACGGCGCGTTATGTCTATGCCCACACTCATACCTTGCTAATGAGGATACGAGGACGTGAATAGGAGGAATCAGGGTTATGGTCCAAGGCGAGTCCTTTAGAACAATGGATCGATTTAAACCACCAATTCAAGGAAGTCTGAAAGTCTTTAAACCAAGGATCGATTTAAACCAATTCAAGGAAGTCTGATTTGCACTAAGGTTGCGTCACGCAGCTATAAGGTGCGTGACGGTACTGATAGTTGCGTCACGCAACTCCAATCAAGATGACGTCACCTTGAAAAGCCAACATAACGGTTTTACTTTCTGTTTGGATACGTGGCAACGGTTCAAAAAGTGAGCTGCGTCACGCAGCTATCGGGTCCGTCATGCAGCTAACAGTTGTGTGACGCAGCTATCCTCTGTTGCCCTACCCATATAAATATTGCATTTTTTATCTTTTAGAAAAGAATTTTGGAGGAATTTTTGGGAGAGCATAAAAAGTTAATTGCGGCTAGGTTTTCTGCAGAGACTCTTTTGAGTTATCTTGAAGAAAAACAGCCTTTAGAAATCCACTAAGTGGAAAACAAAAATCACACAAAAAGAGAGAAAACAAAAGGAAAAAGAATTATTTGTTAAAACTTGGTAAACAAAGACTTCTGGGGGCTTGAATCTCGTTCCTTAAGACATCTCGTTCCTTAAGACGTTCAGATTGTTTACAATCCTCAATCTGAGGGTTAGGTAATTATCTAAACTTTTCTTGGTATTTTTAGTTATTGATTCGTTATTATTTATTTTGTTGATTTTGTTGATGTTTTAGTGGTGTGATATTGATTAAACGGCACCCTGCCCATTGTTGGATGTTTCTGAGTTATATTAAAATAAGTCCTGATAAAAGGGAAACATAAAAAAGGTAGTTTGAAAGGTAGTTACGAACCACAGCAGTTGTGTCACGCAGCTACTAGTTGCGTGACGGAACTGTTCATGTCCAAGATATAATTATATTACCCCGACTAGTTGCATGACGGAACTGTTCTTGTTTATGATTTTATTTCACTTTTATTTCCTTGCTTAATCTTGTATTTGAGATAAAACGACTGATGAATCTGAAAGTTTTTCCAAAGTCACGAACAGCTGCGCCACTGAGCTATTAGATCCGTCACGCAACTGTTCTTCCATAGAACAGCTGCGTGACGCGACTGTTCTAGGAGTCCAGAAATAATTTTTATCCTTTTTAAAGTAATAATTTTGTGCAATCAAATAAATATTCAATTCTTTTTATAATTCAAGAGACAACCAATTGTGGGCAGATTGTGGTTTAATCAAGTCTAGTACGTTAATTCAATTCTTTTTATAATTCAAGGAAGAGAACAACCATTGTGGGCAGATTGTGGTTTATCAAAGTCTAGTACGTTAATGGGTATGTTATCTTGCATGATTTCTGCGGGTTTTTTAAGGGTTTATTTGGATTTCGGTAGAATGTATTCTATTGAGTTCAGTATTGTGGCCCGCCTTTAACCATAAGGCAAGAGCGGGTCATTTTGAATAATTATTTAGTTAACTGCTATGGGTTGGAATGGTTGATGTGGGTTTTGATTGTTATGAATGCAATGAAATGATTTATTTTGGGCGATTACATAATTTTTTCCATAGGAAACTGGCCGTTCGAATTTAATTCGGGTTGGTTAATGTATAAATAAAATTGGCTTTTCCATAATTAAAATAAATTAGAAAAATTGTAAAGTAAGAAGAGGCCGGTTTTTTTCCGGCGTTCGGCTTCCAAGAAAGCTGACGTAACCTAATTCCCTTATCCAGAATCTGCGAGTTTGGTGCGCATTGACCAGGTTCTTTCAAAAATAAATTTTGGCCCTTGAAATAAAAATTGGCCTTGAATAAAATTGGGTTTAAAATGAAATGACTTTTTTAAAATAAAATTGGAAACGGTCCCATTGCCAAAAAAATGGGTGGCGACTCAAAGTGTTTTATAAGACCGATTTATTTGCATCGCGTGCAATAAAAGATTTTGTCACCACTTTTTAATAAAGATCACATTTCCAAAAACCTCAATAGTGGGCGTTCTTCGTGTCGCTCGGGGGCGGCGCGAAAACAAGTATAGAAACTCAATTCAAGACATTAGAATCTCTCTCACGGAGAAGGTCGCTTGATAACCTCTTTCACAATAGCTTCTCACCTAAGCTATTACATATTAACATAAAGTTTGTCCAAATAAAAACCTATCACTAAGAATACAGAATATCTAATAAAGATAGACAGAAATGGCAAATTATAAGCACAGGAAAAACGGTTTTTCAGAAAAATTAGGAAAATCATTTAGAAAAACAGAAAAACTAATTTTTTTCAAATAGAGAAATTGTTATAAGTAAAAGGCGTTTTCTTGGCTTTTAAAAAGATAAAATACGTAAAGTAATAAAGAAATCGAAAAGAAATAAGCGGGGGTAGAAAGAAGTTTTGGAGAGATATAAAGATATGATACCAAGTCTAGGGTATGAATAACTGCGCGCAGTCTAATAACGATTAGAACTCATTCTTCACATTTTTCCAGAATGAAAAACGCCTTTTTATAGATAGAGGTCGCTGTGACTCTTGTTGTTTGGAAGTGGAAGATCTTTTTTTTTGAAAAATCAGGAATGTATTGCTTTCCTTATTAGAAGATACGGAAATCCTTAGTTACCTAAGATCTTTGGAAGTTAATTATTTCTAATAATTTTTGGTAACGAAAAATAAAATACAACTCTGTTCGAAAATAAATACTTGTGATACAGCATATTTTCCCCGAAAAGATATTCCTTACTAAAAATGAATGTAAAATAAGATCTTCATTTGTTTTAGGTAATGAAAATAAAGTCAAGATTTCTAGATCCTTCAAAGAAAGGTTTTGTGTTCCCGGAAAAAGATGAAGGTGCATATAAAGATTTCCATTAGATTGTTATTCTTATTACAAAATTGTTTTTAGAAGACCCATGATCTCCTCTTTAGATTTAGTTAATTGTGGAAATATTACTCGATTATTCAAAGAGATTTTGAAAAACCAAATGTTTAGCGAAAAAGATTTATTTTGAAGAAATCTTGTTTCAAAAAATAAATTGTTTTGAACGGAGAAGAAAAATTAGTTTTTGTGTTTATCAATTGCAAATTTCTCTCGTATCCTAGTCAATGATCCTAAAAAGGTCTTTAACGCACTAGGGTCCTTCGATGTCTTCATAATCTTGGAATTTGTAGGACTGCCTTGTGTCGTTTATTACTTTTCCATATGTATTGCCTGGCATAAAATATTTATTAGCACAAATAATATAATTTAAAATTTATTGTTTTAAAATATTATTAGCACAAATAATATAATTTAAATTTATTTGTTTTGTTTTAATCATCAAAATTTCGAGATTAGAATTTGACCCTTGAGCCAACAAGAACGCTAACATTCTGTGCCGGAGGCACTGAAATAACTCAAAATTTTAATTTTATAGATTTTTCATTTAAAGATTTAATTTTTAATTTCAACCAATGGGATTATACAATGAAATTTAAAAGAAAATATTTTATTATCACTAAATCAGACCTATAAACTAGTTTAAAATCTTCAACCGAATGAAAAATCTATAAATCAACTGGAAACCGGACTGAATCAGATTCAAATCAAATAGGAATAACCTAGAAATTTCTTTTTCTTTCTTTTCCTTTCTTTTTCTTCTTCTTCTTCTTCTTTTCTTCTTCTCGATCCAACGGCAGTTAGCCACCTTCTTCTCTCTCTCTCTTTTTGTTTTTTTTTTTGGGACACCTGAGCTAGCCGATGCCACCAGTCTCTCTTTCTCTCCCTCTGTTTCAGTTTCGAGTGAATCGCAAAAGTGCCATCTGTGAATACTCAAATTTTGAGGCTCAAAAAGCCTGTTTTCCCGGACTGTAAATAGTCCGGCCGGACCGAAGACCATTTTGGAAAAGACCATTTTGGAACGTTCGCCGGGAAGTAGCCAATATGGTTATCTTGAAACGTCCGAGAAAAAGTTGCGAGGATCGCAGAACTGGGTTGCCGAAATATTTTTTGGAGGTCCAAACTCACCGAAAAAGCCTCTGGAATTACGAAAAAAAAAGGCAAGGGTCCTATGTGCCCGCCCTACAGGCGTTCGGGCCTCCGCCCACCCTCAAGGGCGGTCCAGCCCACCCAAGCAGACGGGCACGCCCATCGCAGGGCGGGCTGCGCCTAGACGTAGGGCTTTCCCAAGGGTCTGGGCGCGCCCGCTCCTGCCCAGGCGGAGCCCAACCCGCCCAATTGGGGCGGGTAACGCCCGCCCTCAAAAAAAGGCAGCACGCCCCAGCCTTCCAAGGGGCGGCAGAACCGCCCATCGGTTTTCTTTTTTTCCTATAGAAATCGGGGCCGCTGGGGGTGCCTCCGTTTGTTACTCACTCACGGTCTGTGTTGACGGAAAGCTCCTTCTCCTTACGCTCCTCTGCGAATTCTTTACTGCCTTTATTCTGCCATTTATTAGCTATATTAATTTTCTGCTTTGTTAAATTTGGTCAATTCTAAAATGTAAAATTAATTAATAATTCTCCTAAAGACGAGGAGCTTAACCTGGAGTTTAAGAAGTGGCCGTCGAGTCAAGATCAGTACACATGAACTAAAACTCTGCTCTATTTTAATTTTATGTCATTTCATACATTCTTCTCTTTCTACTCCGATAATAATTCTATAAGAGCAGCATAAATGCATTCCCCATGACATCCATTTAGCAAAATAAACGTCCCATCAAAGTAAATAAAAGTTTTAGGCTAAAATGCCCGTTTAATAATTAACCGTGCGGTATTAAAAGCGTTTTGCTAAAGTCCGACAATATATGGGCTTAAAAATACCTAGTTTAATTAATACCTATGGTATAATCGGCCTTTAATTTCGGAACAAAGCTGGGCTTAAGTCCAATGGAATCAATAATTTGTGGCCTTAAAAGCTTTAATTCAAAACACTTTTATTGCAATAAAATATGCAGTAAATTACAAATCGCAGTTAGTAATTGTTGGCAAACACATGTCA
>NW_023591106.1:0-47824 GCF_014843425.1 Jatropha curcas
AGAGAGATTAACCATCCTGGAAAAGACTAAATAGGTCGCCGATGCCTTATCTGCAAGGATGAGGAAACTGTGTTTCAAAGGCTATTTCTAGCCCTTAACTTGGTTGATTAGGAATCAAATTAATGCAGAAATTCCAAATTTAGGACCAAGCACCTTTCTCAAAAATTGCTTTCTGCTTTACCGTGAAAAAATCTAAAACTCTGCTCACTACTCTTTGATCCATGGGGTCCGTCTTTTTCTGAGCAAGGCCAGGTTAAGTCCCACCTTTCTTCTTTCTGGCGGGGAAATACCCAAGATCATAGGTGATTTTTTTATTAATCTGCCTCAAGGAGGCACGTCTCATGTGCGTAATCGCACTTACTGTAGATTGGCTTCCAATTTTTTTCTGAAAAGAGCATGATGACCATGATCAAAAGTTTTGTCGCTTCTTGTATCATTTTGCGCAAAAAAAATAAATATAAAGGCACAATCTCCGGCTGGTCTGTTGCAACTCCTGCCGATTCCACATTAGGTAGCAGGAGGATATTCACTTGACTTTATCAGTGATCTTCCGATATCAAATGGTATCGACTGCATTCCATTGTTGTTGATTGCCTTTCAAAAGTATGGCCCATTTTATTTCCCTCCAGCCACCCGTTCACAACTAGCCTAAAGTGGCTGAAGTGTTTTATCCGTGTAAAGTTTGGTCCACTTTATGGCATGTCCAAGCAGCATGGTTAGTGACAGAGATCCTTTTATTCTTGAGCAACTTTTGGACTGAATTATTTCGTCTTCCAAGGGACTCAGCTCAAATTCAAATTCGTTCTTACCATCCTCAAACGAAAAGTTCTTAAACTTAAGCTTGGAATCCTTATTTGCTGTGTTTCTCCATCAGAATAACCTAAATCAATGGTCTAAAATGTTTGTGTTGGGCGGAATATTAGTATAAGTGACTAAGACGAGAGTGGTGAGGGTGCCAGTTGCCGCCAAACTTCCTTTTGAGCGTGAGAGAGGCCATTAATAAACTCGCCTACCTTACAAGCATACAAGCCACCGCACACGCAGAATCTAAAGTCCGAGTGTGCTTATCCTAAACATCCTACTGAGACAGAGAAAGTGAAGATTCGCTGTCGCCTACTTTGGGTTTATAATCTGCATAAAGCCCAGCCAACTGATGATGAAATATAACGACAAAGAAATCACAGAGATGTTCACTTACTCCATTGGTGACAAAGTCTTCCTCAAGCTCCGAATCCTAGCTACCAACACTCTGTCTCTTTCGCAGAATTTAATGCTAAACTGGCTCGCAAATTTTATGGGCCATTTGAGAGTTTATCGAGAAAATAGGGAGTTGTGGCGTTATAAATTGAAGCTTCCCTCAGATGCACGATAAATTCAGCCTGTCTTCCATGTCCCTCCAACAACTTAAGAAAAAGTTTGTTTTGTGCACATCCTGTGGTTGACACTCTGCCATACCTACTTTTTTTGAAAATGCCCAGAAGGCTCGCTTACTTCAACCGGCCAAAATCTACCAACGCACACACGCACAGCAACCTATCAAACAATTCTTAATACAGATGGTCAAAGCTGAATCAGACAGAAGAGGAACGCAAGGTCTTTGGATTGATGAATCTGATCTGTTGGGCCCAAAATTTCTCTGAAATTCAGCCTTGAGGACAAGGCTTGCTCGTCTCAGATGGAAGTAATGATAGAGCTGTGGGATCATGGCCCCTAAGACCCCTATAAGGTTGTACTCAAGGAGAATAAAAAAAAAGAACAAAGGGATAAATTAATGGAAATAGCACTATGAAAGATTGGAAGATACAAGGCAGACTGTTAGGTCAGACATAGTTAGTTTTATGGAAAGAGATTTTATAATAGAAGGCTACTGGCAAGAGTAGGGGGGCACTTTTTTGGAATCTTCAGTATATGGCAGCAGGTATTCTGCTACGGGCTTGTTTCCAGGGGGTTGCTTGCAACAATCAATCTTTTTCTTAATTGCTTTTGGCTCTTTTTTTGTTTCTTTTGTCCTTGCTCTTTTTGTTTCTTCAATCCAAAATACTAGATATAGGAATTGGTGATCAAACAGATAATATAATCAATACAAGTCCCTCCCTATCCTTCTTCTATTTGTTCTTATTCCTTTTATAGCTCTTTCTGTGATTAGATTGCTGCAACTCTTAACTCTAACAATCTTTCTTTCAATGCATGCCTCTATGCACAGTAAGATTAAATTTTCCAATGATATAATTTCAATGATATAGTTCAAAGCTATCAAATGCATGCGATTTTGCAGACAGGAAAAATTTTTTAAGTTTTTTATTATGCCCAACGCTTATTACGTTTCTCTGCATCCATAGATATTTTTCCATGCCTACATAGCAATACAGTTGGCCCTGTACTTATCAGTTCCACAAATGATCAACTGAATCAATACACAACCAATGTTAAAAAATTGAAAATCCAATTCAAACTATAGCTGAAACAATCACAGAAAAATGGCAAACTCAAAGAAACATGAACCCAGAGAGTGGCCATAGTATACCTGCCAGTAACACCACAAACCCAAGTTCTTATGGGCTTGAAATTTCCGGAACCTATTTTTTCACCTTGGGATGTGATATGGCGAAGACAGAAAAAGATAATTATAGTTTCAAATAGCTTTAGTATAATTTTTTTTTTCTTTTATCCCCACGAAATGAATACATAAAATACTTAAAAGAACTTGTCAACCGTTCTGTATGCCCATCCAAAGAAATGATTGTCCCTTTTGTGAGGCAAGTAGATTGGATAGGTTGAGAGTGAATTGCCCTTAAATTTCTAGTCTCTAGAATATTTCATTTTATATAAGTTGTAAGAACCAATGTGCAATACAATTTCCTCATAGAACAATAAGTTATTTTGGTAACAATTAAAAAATATCAAATATAAGCATTTCATTGATAATCTTTAACTTTTCAACTGCTTAGGAAAGAATCATTGAAAATTTCAACTAATACATTTAAGAAAAAATAAAGGTCCCTATTTTATTATGGTCAAATTGGTAAATTTTTATCATATTTTTGTATGATAAAATCAGATTTTATTTAATAATTCAAGACAACCTAACCTCCTTGCACATTTTAATATTTCCATTCATTTTGGAAAAGTTTGCAAAGTTGGTAGTCATATATTCACTATTTATCATATAAAAAAGGAAAAAGAAAAATTGAAAACTCAGAAAATAGCCAAAGGAGAGAGTGAATAATCTCTCAAAATAATATAAACTAATTGGAGTCCCTAGTGAAAGGAGTACCTTACCAAGTTGGCATCAAAGGAAGCTTCTTCGAACAGCTCCATCAACATTTTTCTACAAGTTGCTTAACCTGGTAAATAATAAGGAAGCTTCAAAAACAATGGTAGAACTCTGGATATACTGTTTGAAAAAAGGAACAATTAACCACTGAGTAGAGAAAGTAATAGTATCCCAGTCTGCCAGCTTAGCACTTTAATAGCTCGATTTTCTCCGAAAGGCGATTGCTCAAGGGTTCCACAGCACGATCGCTTTTTTCAAAAAATTTCGACGATAAGCAGACAAAAGAAATTCTCAACTGCTACTGCTGGATTTTGCGCAACAAAAACAACAAAGATCAAATACCCAACAAAATTAATTATGAATGTTTTTGTGCACAGAAATGTTCTAAATTTTCATTGCTTACACATTTTCTGTGTATTGATTAAAAATTATTTGTTAAAGATAAAAATATTCCTAACTTTTGTTTTTCTGTAAATTTGTTTTCCCTTTTCATCAACTTGTATTTTCTAAAGTAAATCAGTATCAAGTTATTTCTTCTCTGAAATCCAGCAAAGAAAAAAACCACACAAAACAAAAAATGCAATGATAGAAAGAAGGAAGTAAACATATATATAAAATGAAACCAAAAAAAAAAAAACAAAAAATCAAAATACGCCAAAGAAACAAACGCAGGAAACAAAATAAATACTTTCTGAAAAAGCAAAAAAAAAAAAATTTCTTACTTACACCATTGGGCTTATGAAATCCCGCTGTCTCTCCGGACTTGCCGTCTTTTCCGAAATTGAAGCAAGAAAATACAGACAAAGGGAAAAAACAGTAAAAAAAGAAAGAACACTAAAACAAAAAAGAAACAAAAGAAAAGCAAAGAAGAAGTTGAAAACATATTTAAACCAAGCTGAGCAAAAGAAGAACATATACAAACGCAGGAAACAGCAAAAGAAACAAACACAGGAAAAACAAAGCAAAAATGGAAAAAAATACTTCAAAAAGCAAATTTGTGACTTACCTCTACTGTGAAAATCGCTTCTCACTCCCTGCCTTCTTTGAAAATTGAGCGTAATATGGAGAAATACAAAACGAAAGGGGAAAAAACAGAAGAAAAAAAAAGAAAGGGAATAAATAAAAAAGAAACAAGAAAACAAAAAAAGAAAAGTTTCGAAACTTACCTAACCAAGCTGCAGCGAGAAGAAAAAACAAACCGCAAAGAAACAGCAGCAGAAAACAAACGCAGGAAAGACAGAATATCAAACGAAAAAGAAAAACCAACGCAGGAAGAAGAAAAGAAAAAGAAAGAAATAAACAAAATACGCAAAAAAATCTAAAAATAAAATAAAGCGTGGCTGACTCATTTAATAGCTGGTTGATTGCATAAATAAGAGCTCCCGCACCACCCGGGTTTAGGATGAACAATATTTATAGATCTATTCGGTCCTAAGCGCAAATGACAAATCCTTTTATTTTTTTTTTTTTTTTTTTTTGTTCTTTTTTTTTTTTTTTTCTTCTTAGTTTTGGAATATTTATTTTCAATTTGTTCTTTTTTCCGTTTTTCCGGAGCTCTAACGAGGGGCGAAATGCCGAGAACTGTCAAGTAACTGGGAAATGAATAAAGCTAAAAAATTGATAAAACCATAATTAAGAATCAAATTGAATCAAGAAAAGAATGTCCTCAAAATCAAAAGTAAACCCCAAGAGGAGAGAGGGATAAACTTAATTAGATAAAATACAAAAATAAAAACGGAAAATTAATAATTAGAATATAGGGAATTACCGTTTTAACTAATGGATCAATATATGTATAATAGCAGTTTTAACTCATAAAGGCAATCAATTCAGCTATAATTAACAAGAAATAAACACATAAGTCATTTTTAGAAACGTACCAAGCCATTGGCTGCATTTATAGAATGTGCAATACCTCGAAATGGTATTGGGGCCTGTTTATGGCATAACCATACTAACATTCAGTAAATTAAACAAGAAATTAAAATTGCAATATATGTCATTTATGTCCAGTGACAAAAATACTAATAGCAGGAACCAAACTTTAGTACTAAAATTCACACATCGAAGTCAGAAATATTAGGGCTAATCAATCAAACAAACCTTAATTATTAGGTTTTTCCCAGTATAACATCAAATTCAATGAAATAATTAAGTTGCAGCAATCAAAACCGAATCATACCCTCATCCTATTATTTGTTTTGCAGGAATTTTCAAATGTATTCTAATCGTTAACCTCACACTTTAAATTACAGAGTAAAAAATGCAAATCTATGCTTCATCGTTTCAGTCTATTGAAAGAGAAATCTAAAGCAAAACCAAAACCTTCAACAATACTGAAATTCAAGCACTCGATATGAGAATATATGCATCAAACAAAACACTCGAGTTACTAGCGTTTTCCCAGTATAATCAATCAAAAAAAACAATGAGACTAAGAGATCTCTTGCGAGAAATCAGTTTTGCTCAATGCACTCGACTCAGTCCTCCGAGACGTATAATTCTTGAAGCAACTGAAAAATATCGAGGAAAGTGAATTCTCAAAAATCAAAAATGGACGATTATGACTTATTCGGCGCAGTCAAGTTGAGGTGCATGTTGTGGGTCCTGCCGAATGTGGGATCCCACACACTTAAAAAAAAAAAAAAAAAAAAAAAAGTAAAAAACTGTCTTTCAAAGGCAGAAAGAAGAAAGAAAGGAAAATCAACAGGCAATTGTTGACCAAAATGGAGAGGCCGTTAACTTAAGGAATGTATTAACAAGCGTGGCTAATTCACTAAACATCTCCTATAAATAGAGAGGTAGTAATGCCTCGAGCATAAGCACACGGAGAAATGATAGTTAGAAAGAAAAATACAGTTACACGAAATTAATTATGGAGTGTTTTTTGGGAAATACTTTGAGTGCCAACTATTTTTTTGTATTACTTTCTTTGTGTACCCTACTATTTTAAATAATGAAAGAATGATTCAAGAAAGACCGTAGCCCTAAACAGTTCTGAGGGGAAAACCAAAATGTAAATTTCTTTGTGTCCAAGATTTTTTCGTATTTTTCCGCGCTGCGTTAACTTTTCTTCTTAATTTGGTTGACAATGGCCCAAGAGTGGTATCAGAGCTGAGGTAAGTAGTACCTGATGCCCAACAACTGGTATCATCAGAGCTGAAGTGCCAAAATGGTATCAGAGGCTGAATATGCCCAACAATTGGTATCTAGGAGCCGAAAGGTTTTCGCAGGTCCAGCCAGTCAGATAGCGCGTACTGCCCCGTGAATCGTCCCGTGGGAATATATGATTTTGAAATAAAATATATCACGACGAAGAGAAAATTATCGACGAGTCCATGGTGCTTGTCCGCTTCAGAAAGAGGTTGCAGAATCGAACTTAATGATGAATAGGTAAAATAGTAATATCAAAGTTGATGGTGAAACAAGTAACTATTTGGGTGTTACTATTGCCGAGTCCGTTTCGAATAAGGCCCAGAAAACTTTCACGTGTATAATTATCTAAATTTCACTATACTATGTACCACTCACACGGTTATTATGGTTTTGGTGATAGTAGATTTTGCTGCGCAAGTCAAATGGACAAAGCCTAAATGATCAGTCTAAAATGGCGGGAGAGATTACCATGATAAAGAGGACGAAATGAAGATCTCCTTTATGGAAATCAAAAAGCATATTTCCCCTGTGTTTAGTTGAAACAACGGAAGAGAAGACTGAATGAGGCAATGGGCCTTTTGAGCCATGTGTCCGAAAATCTCCAGTTGGTCAAGATTTGAATGATGAAGGTTTCGTAGGCATCTTCAAAAAATGGTCAGTGGGAAGCTCACAAAAGGTTCATTTGTGGTAAGCTAAAGAACCGAAAGCTATACGTGAATAGC
This sequence comes from Jatropha curcas, assembly GCF_014843425.1. The sequence continues at coordinate 7,153 of NW_023591106.1, forward strand.
ATGCGAAAACTCGACCTATATGTATTACCATATCTTTAGGATGTGCCTGTGTGTAGGAGAGTGTCAGTTATCAAGTGTAGAGTCGTCGATGTGAGACATTGTGGAGTAAACGAGCTAGCGCCCAGAGAGAAAGAAAAAATCCTGGCAGAAGAACATAGTACCTGGATTTGGAATGAAGTTCACATAGACAAGTGTCCTGATTGCTATGGCAGGAAAGCTAAACAGTGTAGCTTTCAAAGATTACCCCTCCTCTAGAAATGAAGAATGTTATTAAATCTGATTCATTCAGATTTGTGTGGACCATTGACAATGTCAATTGGTGGAATCAATATTTTGGGTGAAATATTTATCGATCACCCATTCTAGGAAGACCTGTGTATACACATTGAACTCTTTCTAAACATGGTTGAGAGAACAGACAGGCAGAATGCTGTAAGTGTATAAGACAGAATAAATGGCTGGAGAAGTACACCTGGGCCATATTGATGCTTCTGCAAAGGAGCATGGCATTCGACATCAAAACGACACCTGCCAAAGACGTTGCAACAACAGTTTGGCTTGAGAGGATGAGCAGAACTTTTGAACTGGAGAAGAGTCAAAAATGTTTACTCTCACGTGCAGTTGTCTAAAAGATTTGTGGTGAGCGTTACAAAACCAGCAGTTTCGCCTTCACTACCATGTCTGTTTCCCTCTACAGTAATGAAATAACTCTAGAGAGAGTATGGTTAGGAAAAGGATGTTGCCCCTATGATCCATTTTTGCGAGTATTTAAGTTGCAAAGCCTTCGTGCATATACCGAAGAATGAACGGTCTAAGCCTTGAATGGTCAAGATAAACAGTGTGTATTCATTGAGCTATGGCCAAGAACGCGCACACACTGTGGCTTATAAGTTTTGATGACCAATCCGAAGACGATTATAAACAGAAATCGTGGATGCCGTGTTATTTTGTTGAAGATCAAGACCACTATTGAAGATATTGAAAGCAGGAGTGTCAAGTAGATCTGATAAAGAACTTAAAGAGACATACAGAGAGTCTCTCCATAGAACGGCAGACAAATTGGAGATGAAGAAATGTTCCACAAGAACAAGTGCCCAAGAGGTTATTAAAATCCAAAAAGATTTCCTATCAGAATGAACCAGATGAAAGATTATGGGTGTTCATATTTCAACCACCAGCATGCGGAAAGGTTTCTCCAAACATTAAAGTAAGATGCTAGTATATGTCTGACAAACCATCTACTAGATATCCAGTCAATGAGTATGTACTGACGACTAAATGGGGAGAACTTAAAGCTTGAAGAAAGCTAATGAAAATTGAACACAAGAGACTGAGATTGAAACCATGGAAAGATGAAATGAAGTCCTTGCATGAAGGATGAAAGGCAAGAAAGCGTTTGAAGAACAAATGGGTGTTCAGGATCAAGCAGGAAAGATATCTATCTATGTCCCCAACCAACAATTTCAAAAGCTAGAACTGGTTTTGTGAAAGGAGTTTCAATCAAAGAAAGGGTATTGAAATTTTTGATCTTTTCACCAGTTGTGAAAAATGACAATCGCATCGACCAGTGCTCAAAATGCCGCCAGTTTTTAATTGGAAATCGAGCAAAATGGATGAAAGACTACCTTCCTATATGGAGATTGAGAAGAAATGTTACATGGAGCAAGTCAGAGGGTTTTCGTAGAAAAAGAGGATTGTGTTTGCAAACTGAGGAAGAGTCTTGTACGGCTTGAAGCAGGCAATGAGAACAGTGGTAACAAGAAGTTTGAGTCTGTTATGGGGGAGCATGGCTTATAGAAAGACTAACTTCAAGATCACTGTTGTTTCTTCTATTCTCTGATGAGATACATTTGTTTTTTTTTGCTCTATGTGGTTGATATGTTAATTGTTGATCAGAAATTCCTAGCTTGAAGAAAGAGATATGTTAAGTCTTTTGCTTTGAAGAACTTGGACCAAGCCAAAGCTAAATTCCTTGGCATGAAGATCGAAGAGCCAAGAAATTATGGTTGTCACCAGGGGAAGAAGTATTGAGAAAGTACTTCAAGGTTTAGAATGGAAAAACGCTAAAGCTTGTTAAGTTTGTCCTCTTTTACTAATCACTTTAAATTGAGTTCTAAATAAGTGTCCTTCCATAACAGATGGAGAGAAGGAAAAATGAAAAAGATTCCAATATGCTTCAGCAGTTGAAAGCTTGATATGTCATAGGTTTGTACACAGCCAGAATATTGCTCACGTCAGTTATAGAGTAAGTCGAGATCGGTTTCTTTCAAATCTGGAAATGAAACATTGGATCTGCAGTGAAATGGATTTTGAGGATATTCTCAATCAACCATTTGTAAAGGGGGAAGCTGTGTCCGTGGCAGTCAAGATTATAGAAGTGTGTTGCTTGTCAAATAACTGAGGCAAAAGTAGAAAAAAGCGATCAGGAAGTTCGGAGTTATGGTGTCAAAGCGGCCAGGAAATGGAGAGTCCCCTATCTACCAAGCTGTCAACTCGGGAGGCAGAGAAATTATTATGGTCGCCCTTTAGAACAATGTGGACCCACACACTTTTGAAAAAGAAAAAAAAAGAAGAAAAAACTATTAGATTTGAAAACGAAAAGTATGAGAAAGAAAAGAAAAAGGAAAATGCAATAATTAGCAAAGCATTGTTGAAGAAAAATGGAGAGCCGTTGAATGAGTTACTACAACAGCCTCATTCACTAAACCTCTCCTGTTATATAAGAGGTGCGAAGCCTCAAGCAAGCACACAGCAGAAAGAAGAAAAAAAAATGTAGAGAGAGTTATTTAGTCTTTAGGAAGGGTTTCCTAAAATTAGGGGAGGGAAAAATAGTGAAAAAATTATTATAGAGTGTTTTTGGGAAACCACTTTTGAGTGGCCACATTTTGTAGTTGACTCCTCTTCTGTGTACCTACTATTTTTTAAATAGTGGAAGAATGAGTTCGGAGTTTTGTCCCGTAGACACGTAGCCCTACGTTTTGAGGGTGAACCACGTAATTTCTGTGTGCTCATTTCTATTTTTTCCGCTGCGTTAATTTTCTCTTAATTGGTTGAAAGGGCCCAACGAGTGATATCAGGTTTAGGAGCAAGTTGGTCGTTTAAGCTTAATGTACCGAGAGAGTAGCTGGTGATTCGGAAGAAAGCTTATGCTAAACAGTGGCAGCTTTCTTGCTGCTTCATCGAGCTTGCTCCACAAAATAACTTAGAAACTGAAAAAAATAGAAGCTGGAAAATTTCCTATTTGGTCTGAATGCAAGCCGAAAGACCTCTCTTCTCCGACTTTTGTTGCCAAAGAGGCTATGTCTTATGAAAATCCCTAAAGAAAATGCAGGAAAACCAAAAGAAAATAAAGAGAAGGAAGATCAATTGTAGAAACGAAAGAAAAGACAAGACAAAAAAAGGAAGAAAATCATAATGAAAAATGAAAGAAAAAGAAATGCAAGAGAAACAAAGAAAATTTTGTCAGGAAAACCAAAAAGAAAAGAAAGAGAAGGATGGAATCGCTGTAAAACGAAAAAACAAAAAGAAGAAAGAAATCACAAAACAACAAAATGAAAGGGAAAAGTAAAAAAAAAAAAATTCAAAAGAAACATAATAGGTGGCAAACATGCAGTCAAAAATTGGAGAGAAAAAGTAAAAAAAAAAAGAACGCAAGAGACATATTAGGTGGCAAACAGGTTACTCTACGCGCGTCACACTGGACAAACAAAGAAAAAAAATGAAAACAAAATTACGCCTGTCAAGGGTTGAAAGTGCTCCCTCTTTGTCTAAAAAGCCAAGCATGCTAACGCAACTCATCCACAAGCCACTTTCACACACAAGTGCACAAGCTAAATTATTCTGGGTTTGAGGGGTGCGCAACAATGACATGAACAGTACTCCACCCCATCCCTCTTTTAGGGTTTATATAATTGATTAATAAAGGATATTTTTATCCCATTTAATATTTTTTCCTCTTACCAATTCACAATTTATACGCAGTTTCTCAGGCAAAAAAACATTTATAAAAAATGTAGAATCCCTTAATCCGAGTTAAGAATAAATTAAATTATTAAAATAATTCTAATTGATTACAATTACGTTTTCCATAAATTGTTTCGTGCATCTACATATAAACATTTTTAACAAGAATAAAATCAAATAAAATTTATTATAAATAATAATGAAATAACCTTTGCTTATATATAAAATGTTGGAACAAAATGTGAAATAATAAAATTTTTCTTAAAATATCTTAATGAATTTGAGATATCTTAAAATATCTTTAACATGGCCATGATAAAAGATATTTTAAAAATTTTTAAATTAAAAAATCTCATATTTTTCATCCAATTCTCAGTTAATACCAATTCTTTCTTTTGCATTTTGGAAAAAAAAACAAAAAAAACTGAACAAAACTAATATATTTTTTTTGAAATAACATATTAACTTAAAATATAAGAATAAGAAATAATAATAATAATAATAAAATTAAAATTTTAAAAAAATTTCCAAACTTTTTTATTTTTAAAATATTTTTGGGGGGCCCAAAAATTTAATATTTGGTTAAATTTTTTATTTTTAGTAACAAGTAACACATAATTGTCACGACCCATTTCCGCGGGCCGGACCGGCATTAGGACCTAGATGGCCTTTAAGGCCCCGAAGCCCCGTAGTAAGCCTAAATTTTTAAAAACTCATATTCGATTGTGAATTTCAAGGCCCAATAACTTTTATTTCACCATACATAATCCAAAAATACAGTTCATATATTTAATATGGACTCTTATTATTTCATATTACAACCCAACTGAAATCAATTGCGGAACTCTATCCCTTTACATTTATACTTAACAGTCTTCTATAATTAATGTTTCAACTCCAATAGGGGCTTTTCTTCCGTTTCCTATTACCTGAAAAAAAATAGTAGGCAGGGGTGGAGCGCCAAACTCATGAGTAGGCGTTTAGATACACCCTCTCACTCCACATAATCCACAAGTATATTATATATATATAATATATAAGTTATCTAAGTCACCGCGATTAAGTACAATGATGCATGCCAAGTTGTCACACGAATGGCAATACATAACAACAATTCACAATTATTATCAACCTTCAATATAATCACATCACGTTTGAAAATTTAGTCAGTGGAGTCAACCGAAACCCCGAGTGAGCCGTCCTCCCACATGGCCTTATCCACCTCACGTGCGCACTACAGGGAGTCATCCGCATACCTGGCCGATCCGTCTAAATCCTCAACATGACCAGTCACTCTTCATTGTTTTTCCATTTCTCGATCTTTTCTTTTCCCATACCAACGGGAGGCAACCCGGCTGTCTGCATCCAATCTATATCATTCAGGCGCACACAACAGGAGGCCACCCCTGCGGGCTACGATCAATCTAGATTAATGCAGGTGCACAAACACAAGAGGCCAATCTTGTGGTTTCTATACAGTCCATATCATCAAGGTGGCACATGGGGGCGCCGATCTCCCATTTACCAGCAAATAGTCAAATTTCATAATTTTCATCAAATGTTCAGGATCCATACACAGTGAACAGGTGCTCAAAAACCCATGGTGACTCACTTCATCCCAATTCGCACGCAAATATAGGGCACAGACGAAGGGCGTGTAGCGACGTTGAACAGCAATATCACAAACACAAGTAATCAAATAATTTTTTTTTATATCAACAATTAGTGCATCATAAATATGTCAATTCAACAAAATAATACAGTGATAACATTTAGCTGTTACATGCAATGAATGCAAAGGATGCATGCGGATGGATACTAGTTATCTAAACTATTCACAGTTCTTTTTTGTCCTTTAAAAAGGACTGTCTTTATCACTGCATGCTTCCAGCTTTTTGGTTCCTCCTGCATTTTTGAAGTTCTATAAACCTCTAAATTAAAAAGAAAATTTCTAAAGTAAGAATTTCTAATTCGAAAATTTGTATTTTCACATCCGTTTATTAGTTTTGGTTATAAGTCATTTAATTACTTATTAAATATATATATATATATATACCCAACAAAAGGAATGAGGATCGTTGGACTAAAGGTCAATATACAATATAAATAAGAAAATGCTATGATCAATGGGATCTAATAAGTTTCATATTATTTTAAAAGGACCACAAAACAAAATTATTTTACCAAGTATGGGTTGATTCTGAAGTAAAATGCTATTTATAAATTAAAACAATATTTCTGATGTGGAAGATCAGACTGGAAGATCAGACTAAGCCGCATCCACAGAGCATACTTATAATTAATTTATCAATTTAATATTTATCAATTAACTCAACCAATTTTATCAATATATTTAACACAGGGTTTAGGGTTCCTGCAACCTTAACCTGGGATCCCCAGAATTAAGTCAGAGTGTGGAGGGAGAAGAAGAATGTGCCGTCAACACGGTCTTAGAATAGTAGCAAGATATAAAATTTACTTTGATTTAAATATATAAAATACAAAATTTAAATTTGATTTACAAAATTTAAAATTTAAATGATAAGCTCAAACTAGTTTATACTTACAAAGAATCTCTAACCTTGAATCCTTACAATTACAAGAAACGTTGAAAGGAAAGGGGAGATGTCTAAGTTTTATCTCTAATCTAAGCTTATGCCTTCACAAGAGGAAAGGCTCCCTTTAAATAACAAATTCTTGGAATCTTTACTATTTGCTTTTACTATTCATGTGAACAGTGACATGTCGGCCACCAAATCTTGACTTTTACTGTTGCGGAACAGTGGGTTGTCTGCCACTGTGTCTTGACCTTTACTGTTAAGCATAGTCACCTGGCTTTTACTGTAGCTGAACAGTGATTGACCTTTACTGTAGCTGAATAATTTTTGGTCTGCCACTTGATCAGTTGGAATAATATCTTGGCGTTTTACTGGAAAATTGAAGGAATAAGGTTCCTTCTGCCTATTTACAATGAGTCAGAATAAGATGAGGACGATGAGGTGTCCTTCTTTTTCTTTTTTAGCTTTTCTTTTTCTTTTTTTCTCTTTTTTATCTTTTCTTCTTCTGCTTTAGCTTTTTTTGACTTGTTTTTAACTTTTGATTTTAAATGGGGACGGAATATCATCATACTATACTATCTTCATCTTGAGGATGAGGTGGGATGATGAATATTACAGTTTTACTTTACCTTTATGGCGTGTAGTGGTCTGAAGATTTACTAGAGGATGCAACTGTGGGCTTTAACCTAGATGATGGTTTATGGGGCTGATATTTGAACTGGTAGAGAGTGTTTCAACATCTCTTAGAGAGTAATTGTATATTCTTTTCGGGCGTTTTAGCAGCAAGCTAAACGGGACTGACATTGGGCCTTTCCTGGATTAACCAAATTTGAGGTTATCCTGAATCGGCTAATGTGTTTGCATACGTTAAAGCTGGTTTTAGATGGGCTGACCCATTTATTTAGAATCCATTGACGATTTTTAATTCAGTAGTGGAGTTTTTTAAATGGATCCCCAGCATTTTAAATTTTAAATTCGTTTTTTCTTTACTAACATAGGAATCTGGGTTCCTGGAATATAAGCTACTGAATAGTCCAATACCATTGATATTACCCATGGAGTGAAGAAGGCATACAATAGTACATAAGAGAGGGAATATGAACTTCTTCAGGTTTAGGTTTATAATGGGCTTTAAAGTACTGGTATAAAGAAATGATATTCGGAGGAATAATTTCCTCAGAAATACCTTTAAATTGCCACAATCTTTTAAACTAATTTGGTATTTTTAAATCAGTCCGTATACTTTGATCAAAATATATTAACCAAGAATGCGTAGTAGTTGGATTTTGAATACTAAAAACTTTATCCCACGCATCTTTATAATCAAAATAATTATAAATCATACAGTGTTTATATAAGGTTTTAAATCTTACGGGAGTAGATAAAGAAGATACGGCCAATCCTTAGGGTGGATGACGCGTTTTATTTGTGTTTTATTTGTAAAGAAGAATAAGAAATGATTTTATTTTTATCAAAAGTATGTTTTATTTTTACAGATCCTGTTTCTACTAATATACTATGATAATATTCCTGAGATTTTGACAAATCAAGTGGAACAAAATACCAATTCTCAGGGTAATAATGTTTTATAATTTGCCAAAGATTGATATTGTTATACCCATCCTCAACTTCAATTTCGAAATCATACAAACTTTTTACAAACCATTTATGTATATTACTAGTATTAGTATATTGGATTTTTGGCAAATCCACAGCCATCAACGGATTTGATATCTCTTTACTGTCTACCTGTTCACCGTTTGAGACAGAGTAGCCGTACCTGAACGGGTACGATCGCTTTAGGTTTTAGAAAGCCCTACTTGACCTTCTGTGGAAGAAGAGGCAAATATTCTTGCCTGCTTTAAGAACTTCTGGGATTGAGAAAGTTTCTTCAATCCATTTTTTAAGGTCTTTATAGTATTTAGGGTTTTAGGTAGGTTCCTTTCTGAATGCTCTGCAAGAGCTTTGTGGGTGAGGCTTTTAGGTGAATCGGGCATCAGGATTCTTCCCTTTATCCTTTTTCCTTCCATCTGTTTCTGTAGAATTTCGCGGTTAGAAAAAGTCTGGTATATTATTGAATTCCTTTTATGAATTCAATATCAACTTCAATAATACTTAAAAAGTGCTTGCCATCTAGCAAAATCTGTTAGCAGGCAAGGTTTTGGAACATCTTTCTGCCAAAATGTTTTTGCAGATTTACAATCAATTCTCTAACAAAAACTTTTTGATTTAATAAATCACTTTTGAAGTTTATTGATACAAATTATATACTTAAATTCTTTTTAATAGTAGAATAATTTAATTGGGTTTGGAGTCCAATGACCTGAAGTTGTATGGATTAATCCGTTTCTTTACCATTATTTATTAATTTTTTGTTTTAAAATACCACCATAACCTATATCAGAAGCATCAGTTTCAACAATTTTAAAAGCATTAGGATCAGGAATATATAAATAAGGAATATCTTTTACTAAGGATTTTATCTTTTTTACTAATTGAGTATGCTGAGTTGTCCAAGAACCAGCATTTTTACGAAGTCTATCATGCAATGGTTTTAACATACAATTTAGGTTTGGATAAAAATCAATCACATAATTTAAGCAACCAAGAAATCTTTGTAATTGGAGTTTGTTACAAATTTCATCAGGAAATTTTTCTCCAAAAACAAGTGTTCTTTCTATTGGTTGAATTATACCTTGTTCTATATAATGACCTAAAAATCTAATTTTACTCTTAAATAGATCCATTTTAGTTTTACTAAGTGCTAAACCATTTTTCTCAATAACCATGCAAAAGGTTTTTAAGTGTTTAAAATGATTTTCAAGCGTTTGACTAAAAATTAATACATCATCTATATAAACTATACAAAATGTTGAATATGGATTAAAAATGTCATTCATTATTCTTTGGAGAAGGAGCTTTTTAATCCAAATGGCAATTAACATTCCATTCGTATTGACCAAATGGAACTGTGAATGCTGTTTTATAATATCGTCTTCAGGGGCAATTTTCATTTGCCAATAACCAGCATTCTCATATCAAATTACTAAAAAATATTTGCAATTATACAGTTTCTTTAAAAGGGTCTTTCTTTATTTGGAATAGGATACCTAATTCCATTTTAAAATGCTGTATTCCAATGGTTTATAATTTTATTACTATTGGGTAACTTCCACGTTCTTATTCTGCATTTTTATTCACATAAAAGGCAGCACAAAGACGATGGGCTTTCTAGATTTACAAATTGAATTTTTTATCTTCTAATTCTTTAATCTCTTTCTTACAATGTTTCAATCAATTCAGGGTTTCATTTCTGAATTTGGTCTAGCGCTTTATTTATAATAGTGCTTTCAATCAAAATCTTTTTCATATGGTAAATCAACTACATGCTGTTTGCGATTCCAAAAAGCATTTTGGATGATCAGCACAAAGTTTATTTTCATAATATTCTCGTAAATTTTTTATTTTTAAATTTGTTTATAAATTAAGTTTTCTAATGGCCCTTTTTAATTCTATTTAGACACACATATTTTTTATAATCTTTTAAATTCTTCTTTAGATTTTTATTAAAGAATTAATCTCAATATTTTAATGGAATGAGCTTTTAACAAAATTAATTGCTTCTTTTTTAGGGTTTTTCTGTGAATTTAACTTAACTTTCCTCTCTCTTATCTTTGACATTTAATACAATCTTCTTTTGACTGAATATGGGTGTTATTAGGTTTAATGAAAGGAGTTCCTAAATTAGGCCATATAATTTATCTGAGGAACAGTAAGAACACTGTGTTTTGTTCTAAACCTTGATTTACTATTAATGCGATCTGTTTTACCGCTAATTTTCTAAATTTAGACTTATTCGCTGTACTTAGCTTTCATTAGTTAGCTTTTCATTAGTTTTTAACCAATATCTTTTAGGTATTATATCAGATTTTATACAGTTTAAATCTGCACCTGTATCAAACAGTGCGATTGCATCTATACGAAAATCATTTATTTTAATGTTTATTTTTGCTAAATATTTTCTTGAAGTTATTTCTTGTAATAAATTTAGAAAATTACTATCTATGTCTTCATCCAATTGGTTTATCTCATCTGTTATGGCATTGTCTGGTTCTTCATCAGAGGAAGAACTAGAAATGAGTTGGGACTCTAAATGTTTTATTCTTTTACTATTTTGTTGAAATTGCATTTTTAATTCATTTACTTCATGCTTTAAAGTTTTAATTTCTCTATATAAATCTTTATTAGAAGTTTCCATACATATCTAACCTTTTATTTTATTTTTATTTCGAATGGTCGTTAACATAAGTATCCAGATTGAATTTTTAGGATTTTATATCTTCTTTTACTGGTTTTTCTTCGTCAAAACTTTTTATGAGTTTTTTTAAGAAGTTTAGCTTTAGTGTTTTGGTCAGGCTATATTATTTACTACTTCTATAATGTACTTGATCTTTAGTAACATATTTAAAGATTTTCAGATGACTAGTTGTTGAACCTAATTCATCAATTTGGTTTTCACTTTCTATAATTTCAGATGTTGAAGTGTCAGAATCAAGATATAGTTCGTGAATTTTATTTAATACTTCATCATCTAAGTTTAATTCATGTAATTTTTTTTTGAATCTACAAAATTTAGAAGTATGACCTTTTTTACCACAATTATAACAAGTTAGATCTTTAAAAGAAGTTTTACTTGAGGATTTATATGGTTGCTTTCTTTTTTGTTTCTTAATGGGTTTAGTTTTTTCTGTATGATAAAATTTATCTTTACTTGGTGTGGATCTATATTGCCTTTTATAATTTTTATTTTTATAGTGTTTTTTAGGTTTAGGTGTTCTAGAACACTGTAACACGTCCATCGCACCTTTGAAGAAGATGTTATACTAAATAATCAAATTGTTCAAATTGTTTACAAAATGATCCTAGTTCTTGTTTAGTTTTATGCATTTCATATTTTAATGTTCTTTGAAGTTTTAAATCTTGACAGATTTGTAAGCCTTCTTTTTGTATTATACTAATTAATTGTCCATAGGTTAATTTACTATAAGGTATGGGTTGACCATATTGTTGTTTTATATGATTCTTAACTTTTTCACCCAAAAAATAAGGTAATCCTGCCAAGAACTTTTCTTTCCAAAACCCTTGGTTGGAATCTTCCCTTAACATTAAACGAGTGAGGAAGGTTGTTTTATAATTTTGAAAATCACTTAATTTTTTACATTTAAGATTACTTAATAACTCTGCATTTTTGTCTTTGCATTTTTATCTTTTAAATGAGATGGATCACCAATAAAATGAAGTGAAATAGTGAGAATTAAAGATGAAACTGCATCTTGAATTACTTCACCATTTTCATCATATAAAGGTTCACCTTCATCATTTATTTGAATTGAATTTAAGATTTCTAAATGTTGTTGGTTAGTGAGGTGATAATCCCACCAACCTTTTAATTGACCTGTAAAGCCAACAATTAGAATTTCTGCGATAGCTTTATCAGAGATAATTGACTGTGTTTTATAAGCATTTGCTGCCATTGTCATTTGTTGTAATATACTAAGAATATTATATTCACTTAAACCATCTATATTCCATTCATATATAGTGGTTGCATTATATTTAAATTATATTTAAATTGAGATATAGTATTAGGTTTATCAATTATTCTTAGGTCTGGTGCCCTATTTACTATTTCTCTATGGGTGTCATAGGATTTATTTCAAATTTTTTAATGTCTTCTGAGTCAGGTTCACTAGCCTCAGAATTAGTGTTCTCGTCCAAAAGATTTATATTTGCTGCTTGAGGAGTGTCTGGAGCTACTTGTTGAGTCGTTTCAGATCTAACCTCAAGTTTGCTTAATTGGTCTTTTAATTTATTTACAATTTCATTTTTACTAGACTGTGAAATTTGAAAAGGTTTAAAAATATGAGTTTTAATCTTATCTTTACCTTTTACATTTTTATTTACAATCGGTTTATCTTCTAATAAATTCTCAATTCTTTTTAACTGTGTATTTAAGCAAATTAAACTAGCATTACTAAAGTTATTTTGTTCAATTACTTTTTTATTTGCATCATTTTCTTGAGCAATTTTATATGGAGCACATATGATCTCATTATCTTGATATTTTAATTTACTAATGGTTTTAGGAGGAAATTACTTTTTATTGTTTGATCATTTACTATCCATTCTGGTCTTTTATCTCGATATAGTTTTGGTTTAGACTTTATATTAGATTTATTTTCTTTATTTAATTTATACCAATCAATAAGAATTTAATTTCAGTTTTTGTTACATAATTTATAATTAATTCATATTTTATTCTTCAAAAGTATACGAGTTTTTTAATATCTTTTTCCATTTTGACTTAAATTTTTTTGTTTTAGATTTTTAGATATCTCTTTTATTAAACTTTTTTCAATATCATCTTTACTAAGGACATTTAATTCTCTATTTATATCACTAACATTTTCAGTGATAGCTGAAGCGGTTGGTGATTCTGGAGATGAATTTACTAAATTGGACTGTTGGTTTAAGTAATTATCAATAGGATTATAAACTGCTTGTGGAATAGAATTACTATAATCAACACCTTTTATTTTAAGAGATTGATTTAAATTTGGAATATCTGAGGTAGAATACCTTGGTTTTACTAATGTCTGGATAATAGGTTTAGGCTCAGTTTCTTTATACTTCGCATAAATAACAGAAGGTATAGATGAAGTAGGTTTGTCATTTTCATCTGTAGTAACAGAGGAAGATGATCCTGCATACCTCATACTTTGACTTCTATTAAATTTTAATGTAACTTTACCGTCTTCAAATTGTTCAATTTTTTGTAAATTTATGTTTGGTTTTACTTTCTCTGTAACCGGAGGAGGCACAACTCCTTCCAAAATCCATTCGTCTGGGAGTGTTATATCTTTCCACTGAATGGTTTTAGGAATTACTGTATTTGTTTTAGTTAAGTCTGTTTGAAGAAATCTAGTTTCCCCAATTTTAGGTTGTAATTTATATATTTAAAAAGTACCTAAAAGCTGAATTTCCATGGCTTTTATAATGAATTTTTTAAATTAAGCTATAGGAATTGATCCTTGCTTCAATTTTAATAATTATGGTTTTATTTCTAAAATTTACTTTTCTAAAATAATCTTAAATCATTTAATGAGCTTGTCCATATCTGGGTTACTTCCAAAAGAAATAGGCCTCCTTACTAAAGAGACTAGTTCAGCAAATCCAAACAAAGAATCTTGAGAATTTAAAAATCTAGCATCCCTTAATACTAGCAAAGAATACTAGTGTTTTAATCCTTCTCTAGTTAAAAGGTTTTATTCCTACTTGAATTAATCTATAACTGAATATATTTATACTTTTTTATTTTATGATGTTTGTAAACGTTTTAGAAGACAAAAGAGTTATCCTTTAAAAGGGTTTAACTTAATTGAAAATCTCTTTCTTCAGTCTTAATTACATAATCAGTTTAAAATAAAATTTAATTTAGAAACTTTATAAAATTTGTTTCTTTATAAACTTTAGGATTTCCCATTCATCAATGGTTTACTAAAATCTTTGTAAAATTATTCATTTCTATTTATGACGCTTTTAATTTCTGAAGAATCAGAATCATCAAGATTTTAACACACTATTCGAATCTACATAATAAGGATCCATTTTATGATATCACAAAGTCGGGGCCATGCCTGGTTATACCCTTACTCAAGCTTTAGCCATATGTGGTAAAAAATGCTGTTTGCTTTCTTTTTTGAATATGTATATTGACCTTTCAGGATATTGCCTTATATATATATATATTATATATATATATATATATTTATTAAGTATATATAATATATTGGATTTTTTTTATTTATATATTTATCCTAATTTATCACCTTTACATAAAAGGTTTAGTTATTCGTTAAGTACTATTTTATAATAGTACTGACAAGAATACTCATGTGAACAATAATAATAATAATTTTAATAATAATACGATTGATAACTTGAAAATTAAGCATTTTTATTTTCTGTGAAAGTCTTTATTGTCCATTAACTACCTAGAAGTCCGATTTTATATACGATGTTCATATATCTCAATTATCTGTATTTAAATTCATAAAACTCCAATTTTTTACTAATTTATTTAATTTTATATTCAATAATTAATTAGTTCGAGTTTTGAACTTTATACCGAAAATGAGTAACTAGACCTTACAATGTGCCGATCGAAAATTGAATTTTATTTTCGTGATCCGTGCCAAGAGGAGATCATTCTGCTTCTTGAAGTCTCGCTGGACTGTCGTCGTGGCCGCCATGCACGGTGACTGGAAAATCGGCCTTGCCCAGATATTTGCAATGATCACTCCATTCGACTCAAAATTCACCAAGGATTCCGTTTCTAGTGTTAATTTAGTCAGATCAGTCCTCTAATTGGCCGGATCGGGCCCGACAGCCGCTGCACCTCCTCTGCGCACGATTGCTTCTCAAACCTCGATGAAGTCGCAAATTTATGGAAGGAAAATGCTCTAGAGGTGATTAGGAGTCGATTGGCACCCTTCCCGTCGCCTGAGATCGACTAAACGGCGAGATTTCGCCTGAGAATGGAAGAGCAAACTGCGGTTGCAGAAGCAGGTCCGATCGCGCCGCTGGAGCTCCGTTCGCGTGAGAGGAGGCTGGAAACGCAATCAGCGGTAAACGATGAGTCGTTCGCCACCACGTGCTCGTCGTGTAGTGGCCGAAGACGCAGTGCAAGGGGAAGAGGAGCCTGTCGCGCGCTGGCGCTGGCGCAAGGAAGGAGAGGAAGAAGAGAAAGGAAAAAGGAAGACAGAAAAATCTTGGAGATTCTAGACCATTCCGGTTCGATTCAGCCGGTTTGGTTCAAATTAACGGTTCGATCCGATTTTTATTTGGTTTACTGATTTTTCACTTGGTTTTCAAATAATTAAAACTGATTTATGGTTCCTGTTATCTATAATTGAATATTTATTGTATAACCCCATTTAATTCTTATTAGTTTAATTTATTTCCTAATGATTTTCAAGCGGTTTGATTTATTTAATCGATTTAGTCAGATTTATATCTTTCTCAATGTACCCAAAAATAATGCATTGTATATTAAATTCAGGATCACCTACTTATGTGGTAAATAAAATTTTTATTACTATTTTTAAGTGGTCTAATATTAATTCTCAAGAAGTTTTAAATTATTTTCGACCAGAAGTTTCGATAACTTGTTTTGAGTTTGAGCCCAACTCGCAATTTAATCCTAAATTGAAATTCCTCGGTACTTACAGCCCATACCGCCACAAAGTCAGATTTTTGATTTATTAAAAATTCAAAAGTTTTGAAAATAAAAATTCGGAATATTTCAACAATAATAATGTTAATACTAAAAAATAAATTTGAATCGAATTTGAATTTTAAAAAATTAGGATATTACAAAAATAATATAGAAATATTTATCTTTGCATTCTGTATAATAAAATATTTATTATTTAATTAACTTAAGTAAAGCTGTGAAGGATCAGTGAACTTGTAAATGATCAAAGTTGACTTGAAACTTGACAAAACTCTATGTGATCAACTAATGATTACTAGTCACATATTTTCTTCCTGTATGCTGGATGCATGGCTTGAATCCTTTCTTTCATCTAGTGTTTGGATAAGATGCTAGCTTTAACAATAGCCTTTAAACAATGATCGGTATTGCAGCTCATACCGCATAAAGTAGTCCAGATTTTTAATTTATTAATTCAACGCGTTTTGAAAATAAAAAATTCGGCAATAATAATGTTAATACTAAAAAATAAATTTGAATCGAATTTGAATTTTAAAAAATTAGGATATTACAAAAATAATATAGAAATATTTATCTTTGCATTCTGTATAATAAAATATTTATTATTTAATTAACTTAAGTAAAGCTGTGAAGGATCAGTGAACCGACTTATTCCACACTCAGATTGAAAGTTCTACCCGTGGGACATGAGATTACTGTCAACTAGCACTCGCTTTGTATACAATTCCACGACGACTTGTAAATGATCAAAGTTGACTTGAAACTTGACAAAACTCTATGTGATCAACTAATGATTACTAGTCACATATTTTCTTCCTGTATGCTGGATGCATGGCTTGAATCCTTTCTTTCATCTAGTGTTTGGATAAGATGCTAGCTTTAACAATCATATTTTGTGCACTGATATTGTGTTCTTCTGTTCTTCATTCCTTTGGTAGGGATACCATCTCAGTAAACAGTTGGATTATAGATGGGGAAACTCTTGTTTCGACCGGAGAAAGATTTGAACTGGGGTTCTTTACTCCTGCTGGAAGTTCTAATAATCGAAGATATGTGGGAATCTGGTATTACAAAATGAATCCAACAACCGTTGTGTGGGTTGCCAATAGAGATTCCCCACTTACAGAAACTGGTGGTTTTTTTGCTTGCCAATAGAGATTCCCCACTTACAGAAACTGGTGGTTTTTTTGCTCTACATAATGGCAATCTCGCCGTATTGGACAAGTCTGGAAAACCTTATTGGTCTACAAATCTTGAGAGTCTTTCATTGCCAAAAGAGGCGAAGCTCATGGATTCTGGAAACTTTGTTTTGAGGAACCAGTCTGGAGTGAATCTATGGCAAAGCTTTGAACAACCAACTGATACATTTATTTCAGGCATGAAGATGGACTACAGCATTACATTGACCTCGTGGACGAGTCAATATAATCCGAAACGGGGAGACTTTACATTGAAGCTAGATCAAGCAGTGAAACAACTCATCATCTATCGAAATCTCGATATCCGTCATTGGAGAAGTGAGACTTCAGGTGAATTTTTTCAGTCTGATGAACTACCTCCTGCAGTGGACAACTTGTTATTCAACAGAATTTCTAGACAACCCTCGAATTATAGCAATACAACATATAATAATACAAGGAATCTGATGAATTATAATAATACAAGGATTGTGATGAATTTAACTGGGGAGATACAATATTGGAGCTTGGATACTGGCAAGAATAAATGGAATTTAATGTGGAAGAAACCGACAGACAGATGTAGTTTTTACGATGCTTGCGGAAGCTTCGGTAGTTGCAATACCAACAATGCCTTGGCCTGCAAATGTTTGCCAGGTTATAGGCCCAAATTTCAAGAAGATTGGGACAACAGAGTATTTTCTGGTGGATGCGTCAGAAATTCAATATGTGGCAAAAATGACACCTTCTTGAACTTGAAGAAGATGCAAGTGGGGAATACAGATTTAAAAATTGAGGGTTATAATGACACTGATTGTCGAAAGGAGTGTCTTGGCAGTTGTCTATGCGTCGCATATTCCTTGACTAAAAAGGAAAACAGTAAACTGAGGGACAAGGTACCTGATAACTCCACTTGCTGGATTTGGAAAGAGGATCTTAAACATCTTCAGGACAATCTTGGAGGTCATGACCTCTTTGTGCGTGTAGCGAGTTCTGACTTAAGTACCTCCTCCTCCTCCTTTTTTTTTTCTTTTGGTTTTGTTGGAATCAATTATGATGATTTTGTATAGTAGTGATGAATTGAAGCTCATTCTAATTGTCTTGTATGTTATTGGAAAAGAAAAACGTTTCCCAGTAGAATGTTTAATGGATTGTTATGATTATTTCTTGCTAATAAATCCATTTAAGTCTATTCCTTTTTCTTCCTGTAGAAGCCGGAAGTTTTCATAAGCAATTTAGAGGAGGATCTTCCAGAAAAAAGGCACCATTGCTTTTGATCCTTGGAGTAACTATCGCGTGTACCATAGCTTTTTCAATTGTGATTGCTCTCATTTGCATTAGGAGAAGGATGGTCAAAAGAAAAGGTAACTGAAAACTTTTCTATGTTCGAAATTTTTTAGCAATAATTCTATTGATAATATTATTAGCTTCAGAACTGTACCTTAGTTATATTAGTTAGTTTCCTGAATTCAGAAAGAGCGGAAAACATTAAAAGAAATGCAGCTGTTTTCTATGGCACTGAGAAACGCGTCAAAGACTTGATAGACTGTGAAGATCTTAAAGAAGAGGACCAGAAGGGAATAGATGTGCCTTTCTTTGATTTAGACAGAATAGATGTGCCTTTCTTTGATTTAGACAGCATAATAGCTGCTACGGATAATTTCTCAGATGCAAAAAAGCTTGGAAGAGGAGGCTTTGGGCCTGTCTACAAGGTAATTTTCAGATTATGCATTTAAGTTTTTGTTTTGCTAATGGCTTAATTGACTGTTAGACAAGTTTGGTCCAGGGCATATTTCCAGGAGGTCAAGAAATCGCTGTAAAGAGACTCTTAAGTGTTTCTGGACAAGGGTTAGAGGAATTTAAAAATGAGGTTGTTCTGATTGCAAGACTTCAACATCGAAATCTTGTCAGGCTTTTGGGATATTGTATTAAAGGACATGAAAAGATTTTGCTCTATGAATATATGCCTAATAAAAGCTTAGATTTCTTTGTATTTGGTAAGCCTCAAAAAGAATTTTCTCATTCTCATCGCAAAAAGCAAAAAGAAGTACGTAGCTATTTGGTATTTCAGAATTACTGACCTTTGTGTGAATGGAAAAAAATTTTCAAGATCGAAAGCTTGGCATGCTTCTAAACTGGGAGACACGCTTTAACATCATTCTTGGAGTCGCCAGAGGGCTTCTATACCTGCACCAAGATTCAAGATTGAGAATTATTCATAGAGATTTAAAAACAAGCAACATTTTACTGGACTCAGAAATGAACCCAAAAATTTCTGACTTTGGATTAGCAAGGATATTTGAAGGAAAACAAGTAGAAGGAAGCACAAACAGAGTCGTTGGAACTTAGTAAGTTTAACTCATGTAAGCAGTATAATATTTGATCACCCGACTAATTCCTGGGATTATCCAGTATATTAGTAATGGTAATTGCTGAAAAATGCAGTGGCTATATGTCCCCGGAGTATGCATTAGATGGACTATTCTCGGTTAAGTCAGATGCTTTTAGTTTTGGAATCGTGGTGCTAGAGATCCTAAGCGGAAGAAGAAGCATTGGAGTTTTTAAGCCTGGACAAGACTCGAGCCTTTTGAGTAATGTAAGTTGTGCTAGTAGTTTGATGTTTTTTTTTTAGCCAAAACCTAATCTTTTCTATATATTATTTTAGCCCAAAACTAATCCTTTTTCTATTTTTTGACTGATAAATGCGTAAATAATAGGTATGGAAATTGTGGAGACAAGACCAGGCATTGGATTTCTTGGATGACACATTAAGTGAAAGTGTTAATAGCAATGAATTTATCAAGTGTCTACATGTTGCACTATTATGTGTACAAGATAATCCAGCTGATCGTCCCAACATGTCAAACGTTGTTATTATGCTAAGCAGTGAAACTACAGGCTTTCCAACTCCTAAGAAGCCAGCCTTCGTTGAAAGAAAAAGCATTTCTGATACAGCTTCTTCATCAAGTAATCAAGAAATTAGCATCACCGGACCTTTTTTATCTGGAGGTAGATAATGGTGCTATAAGACTTTTTTGGGTCTTACTTTGTTCTCCATCAACCTTGTTCAGAAACTATTTTGGTTCATTTATGCATGTTTAGCATTAAATTGCCTAAATTTAGCTTAACATATAGTCTGTTCGGCAAATTTAACTGTTCTAGTAGCTGTCAGCTATTTTACTATTGGTTGGTTGGGTTAACGATTATATAACGGTTTAGAATAAAAGTGTTCAGTACAAATAACTATTTGATTAGCTGTTTAATATAAAATGACAAAAAAATATCAAAGCAAGGAACACTTCATACATCATTGGCTCATAGATATTGTATTACCGAACGCTATAATTAATTAAGATAGAGTTTCAATCCTATCAAAACACTAAACACTATTTTAAACGTTGCTGCTGAACAAGACTATAATAAAACATTTAAGATCAAGAGAAGATTGATACATTTAGAAGAATGGAATTGCTAGGCATGATAATTTCTGAGAATTGAGTTTTTAAGGGGTACTAGGCGGTTTTCCACGTTTTGCACGGCATATTTAATTTTGAATTATAAAATATGTATATTAAATAAATTGTTAAAATTTAAAGTGCATACAATGCATAGACAGTATGATTCAAATATATTTTGTAAATTGAAAATTTTATTCTAACTGATGAATAAGTTATTCATGGAAAGGAAAAAGAATGCTAATTTAATATTTATATGTGGCCTATTGAAATAGAAAAAAATATATTACTATATAAACATGAAATACTAATAGAAAATTAGTGAGAATTTATATCCCCTTAGAGTAATAACTTGAAGCTTAGAAATACATACATAAATAAATTTGAAAAAATAATGAATAATAAGTAAGAAATATGAGTAAATAAATTTAGAAAAAAAAATTATTGCAATTCATATTTGATATATTTTTTTTGTAATACACTTTTTGTCCATATTTATATTTATTTATTTTGATTTTTTTGTTTTACAAAATATTATTTTAGGTTTATTTATGAAGAAATCATTTAGAAGTGGAACTGGTTTTAATTTTACGAAGTCACATTTTCTATTTAAAGACCAATATGATTATTTTAAATAAAAAAACTAATGTAATAAGTACAAAATATATAGTGACCGCTTATGTTTACAGGATTGATCAATATGTGAAAAGTAGACAACAATCAAATAGCAAAAAAAAAAAAAAAAAAAAAAAAAAAAAAAAAAGTCAAAAAATTCATTTGCTATATTTGAAATACCTAGATTTCTAATTTGGAGACTCAAATGAACTGGCTAACAATGTTTAGTACATTCTCAGCTAATCTATATATGTTATTGAAAGATCATCCTATTAAATTTAAAACATACATCTTGAAATACTTGAAAAGAGACATTGCTTAACAAACTCATAAAGAATTAATAACAAAAGATATTAGAAGTCATTGTATTTAAAATTCTCTCATAAATTAGAGAGAGAATTTTTAATGAAAAACATATTTTTTCTTCAAAAATATACAACTTCTTTCTCCAAATAGTTAAATACAAATACTAAAATATTAGATACTCTCTCTCTCTTCAAATGAAATGTCATGTTAACATTCAACAATAACCTATGATTCTCCTCTATTATATATAATGATGTTGAAAATGAATACACACTGCCTAATGGATTTTTCGGCCACAAACTAATCTTTTGTAATTTATTATTTTGTTATAATTTAAGTGTTAAATATGTAATAACTTAACAACATTTAAAGGTAAAACGATATTAACATATTTTGACAAACTCCAAATCCAAGTACAACTCAATAAGATTATGTATGGTATATGAGATATAATCGATAAATAATATTTTTAAAATTGAATAGACATAAAATTAGATTGGTGACTGGGTCGCAGTTAAACTGGATCAACTCGATTCAATCGATTTTTTATTTATTTTTAATAATTATTTATAAATGAGAAGTTTAAAACTCAATATTCTTAAATTATTCATAGAGTTGAATTTATGATAGTATTATTATTTAGATTAATAATTATTAAATTATTATTATTATTATTATTGTCTAAAAAACTATTATATTATCTAAAAAACTATTATATTATATAGTGTTAGTATTTGAATTAAAAATATTAAATAGTATTTATGTTATTAGTATTCTAGTGTTATTGTGCAAAATGTTTAGCATAAAGTAACAACTTTTCTTACTGGATCGAGACTAAAAAAATTCTCCAATAAAAATGGAGCCCAATAAACATGTTGGAAGGCCTGGGCTGTACATGGGTCCATTAAGGGGTGTGCAGTGATGTGAAAACTAAAAAGGGAATATTATTATTTTAGCCTTGTGTTTACATGGGTCCATTAAGGGGTGTGCAGTGATGTGAAAACTAAAAAGGGAATATTATTATTTTAGCCTTGTGTTTTGGTAAATTAACTGCTATATCTTTGTATTTTGAAAAGGACATGTAAGCAAGTTTGCACTCTATGATCTTTATTTTCACTTTCTTCTCTCTCTCTCTCAACTCATCTCAAACTCCCAAAAATATAAACTGCGATTCATTTCTAATGGATTGCTAACTATGTTATGCTTATCATTGAGAAGGATTTGAGGCAAACTTTTATGTGTGATACAACTTGCGATACAAAATATAGATATTCGACTTACCCACTATTATTTTCATGTGTGAGCACATGATTATTTTTTTTAACATTAATATCGGAGTATGAATACCTTGTGTTCTAGCTTGTGCATCAATTCAATGAGTTGGATTGATATTAGACATATTTAGGTATAAATATGTTGATATTAATTGTAGGGTTTACAAGTTTTTTATATACTTTCAATTTTTATGAAAAAATTACTATATATATTGTCCCAAATATTTTAGCTCTGTTCTAAAATTTTTGAAATTTCTTTTTGTTTTATGTTATTTTTAATTGATTTAAAAGAATTTAAATTAATTAAAGTAAATATAAACTATAATAATAAAAAAAGGAACACTGGTGTTTTAATTTGTATTGTTAGTGACACTCAATAACATCACAGTGGCGTTTCTAAGGTTAAAGGGTTTATTTTTTAATAAGTCAACGTCATATGTACATATACATCGAAAAAGTGGAGATTATTTTTGTTTACTCTCTTTTCATTAGGGTTTGTACGTCAAACTCTAGATTGAATTAGTGTTCCGTGAAAACTAACTATTTACACAGTATTAGGGACCCATAAAATCCCCAATGAAAAAAATTCCGGTCACTGAAATTAGTCTCTAGTTGGAGTGTGAATTACACTTTTTAACACCGAAACTAAATTTGTTTGGCTAGGCAAAACTGTTATGTGGTAGCTCTTGATTAGTTGTAGCTTATGAATTTTTATTAGTACACTTCCTTATATCCTTTTTTCGTAAACTGTCTATTTAAAATAATTTCTCAATTTTTAAATTTATTTTTTTGGTCTGGAAAATATTTTTCTTAATTTTTAGGTTATTTTAAATTAGTTAAAAATGCTCAAAAATTATAGAAAATTAAAGAAAAATAGTTTTTAGTCATATAAAAATTTCAAAATTTATTTTATAACTAAAAGCCTATTTTCTATTATATGGTGAACTTTTAATTAGTTAAAGAATTCTAAATTTTTCCAAAATAAATTGAAAAAAATATTTTAGTCATTTAAAAAATTTTGAAAGTAGTATACAATTATATTAGCTATGTCTGTTGCTTATATTGAAAATATTATATATCGTTAAATCAATAATTATGTGTGTATAATATATTTGATTTATTTGATAATTTTCTGTAAGGTATTATAGAAAATTATGGTGCGTATGTATAAGACCCCAATGATGGCGAGGATTGATGACCAAAAAAAAAATTGTATGAAACAGTAAGGAAATCGTACAAGATAAAATTAAACTTGAAAATTAATCCACATGACTTAAACGATTCTTGGCTCAATACATGATCATTCTATTTTATCTATAGAGTTGTCGAGAATTTGTCATGGTAGAAATGGAAAATTTCCCTATATGAAATAGTATCTGCAAGAAGGGGTAATTAGAATGATCACTTGTCCTGGTGTGTAGCTTCGTAGCAAGACTATTACTAAGTTGAGGCCATGAAGCCAACACCTAAAGAAACTGTTAGACGATCTTCCTAAGATTTCAGAGGAGTCAATTCCTATTAGGCACCAAGATTTGTAATAGGATTAGTTTTCTAAAACTTTGTTGGTACTTGACATCTTAGGATATCAAGATGTTGGTTAATTAGTAGCAGATTAATAATTCATTCTTAGTGAATGAAATAATCATATTTCTTTGAAAATATGAAAAATGAAAATTAGAATTATTTTATTTGTACTTTTCTATGGAACTTGATTAGCATAATTGTTATTTAATTATTATTACTTTTTCCATTTTTGCAATATTGATATTATCTCAATGTTATATAACGACGATGATTAGAAACATAGTGACCTTTTGACTCTAAGTATGATGTGAGTTATTATTAATATGTGCAATTAGGTGCAAAAATAATTTTTTTCATGTATGCATAAAATATTAATTAAAGGGGATAATGCTATTTTTTATGGATGTACTTGTTTTTTTTCTATTTTAGTGTGTGAACGAAAAATAGCGACAATTGAATGCCTAGACTTGCATTTTTATTTCAATTTGGTATCTCCTAATGAGGTAGATAGTCGGATTGTCTAATGGGATGAAATTGGACCCACATATGCCTACGTGTCCACTTACATAGCCTGACATTTAAACTATGTAAGTTGTCCAACGTGGCAAATATGGTTAAATTACAGATTTAACCTCATTTTCTTCAAATTAAACACTTAGATTATGACATCTCTAACTCATTCACGATCTAAAACCCGGTACTTGAACATTTGAGGCAAGAATCTTATTTTGTATTTTTATTACCGGTTTTCTGGGTTTTATTGTTAACATGGTCAATCTGGATAACGCTAATATGCTTCTTTTTACTACCGATGGATATGGACTTAAGAGAGACATTACTCTATACTCTATTTTCTCACCTTTAAGGATATAGAAGTAGATCTGAAATGCTACTTGCTCTCCTATGCATAACTCATTAAGCCATGTCTTTGGATGGTGCGATGATCAGGGAAAATGGTTTCTTTGCTTTTGGCAATAGATAAGTCTTGAGTTAAATTCCTTTTAAGGCATGGACCATTGAGATCATTTTTTTTTCTTTCTTTGAATTGGATTTTCAATTTCAATTGTTTGATTAAATGCTCTTTTATCTTGTTTTTCTTTTAATCTGCTTTTATTATTATTTATCATTGATCTGCTTCTTTACTATCAATTCTATAGGTTTTTAGGAATGATGTAGAGGTGAAATTCCCAGTAATTTCTAGCAAAGGTAATTTACCTGTAAACTGCACTCAGATTGAATATAGGATCAGGATATTAAAATGGGAACAACTGACTATTGCCAAGGATATGCAAAGAGAACAATTATTGTTGGACAAAATAAAGGTTCAACTCGCTTCATGGGGCAAGCGTAAGAATTAAAATTGCCCAATGTAAAGAGAAGTTGGTGCATCAGCTTCATTTTTTGGATGGTAGGAAATTATTTATCTGTATTTATAGCTTTGTAAATGAGTTAGGAATTTCTTGGAGGCCTTCTAGACTTTCTATCATTCTTTGGTGGAAAAAAGGGTTTAGATCGTGAATGAGTTAGGTATTTCACAATCCAAGCGTTTAAGGTGAGAATAAATGAGGTTAAATCCGTAATTTGACCATATTTGTCATGCTGAACAGATTATATGGATTAAATGTAAGGCCACGTAAGTGGACACGTTGACATAGGCATGTATGGGGTCCACTTCGTTCCATTAGACAATCCAACTGCCCACCTAATCAGGAAACACTAAATTGAAAAAAAATGCAAGTCTAAACACTCGATTGTCACTATTTTCTGTTCAATTATGAGATTTTAGAAAGAGAAAGGATTAAGCTAAAAAATTCCTGCTAGCAGCCAGCAGAGATCGAAAAAATAGGGGAAGAACGGCTTTGTACTATCAAAATCTTTTATGCCAATTATTTAAAATAAAAAAGCTGTGATTTGAGAGAAAAATAAAAAAATAAAATTTAAATTCACTTGTGTAGCCATTAACCGATTGTTGATTAATAATTTTTAAGAAAAAATAATTATTTAGTCCTTGAGGTTTACTATAATTATCTAAACAATCTTCAACGTTTTATATATTCCCTCCGTCCCAAAATGTTTGTCCTGTTCACTTTTGCATAAAGTTTAAAAAACACATTAATTATAGTGTCACTTCATACAAAATATCCATATTTTTCAAGATCGCCCTCCTTTAAAAAAAAAAAAAAGTTATTCCTAGAATTTAAAACCATTTATAATAAGCAATATAAGGGAAAAGTAAATATCTGTTAAGTCAAGTGGACAAACATAACATCCAAAAATAAAAACATGGACAAACATTTTGAGACGAATGAAGTAATATTTAACTCATTCTCACGTTTGCCTCCGCCTCATTAAAAGGTCCATCCGTTCAATTTTGAGGCATTTAAACGTTAAAATGAAGTGAAAATACTAAAACACCCTTGAATGACATGGACCACCCTTGAAGATGAAGTGATAAGAAATGATTTTAAAGTGATTTAAGATGATTAAAACTAGTTATGCATGAATTCAGAGTCTAATTTGCATAATTCACCATGATGGATGATTTTGAGTTTGTAATTGATATTCCATGAACTAGGGATTTTGATATATCTTATATTTAAGTAATAGAAGAGTCGGTTGCATGAATTGGTGATGGAAGTGAGTTGAGAATGCTTAAGCAAGCATAGCATTCTTGGACTTGTTGCATTTGGGCTGCCTGAAATTCAGCTTTTGTAATTGGCCTATTTGACTAGGCAAATGAATTTCAAAATTCACGAAATTTTATATAGAGATAGGCTGAGATGTTGGAAAGGTCCTGTTAAAAGGGAAAGTCCATTGGATAAAAGGAAATGAGTTGTAACTAAATCAATGCAGGCTGCTCAGCATGAGAAATACTGAAATTCTGATTCTATAATTAGGCCATTTGACCATGCAAATGAGCTTCAAAATTTATGAAATTTTAAAGGGACGTACCCTAATGAATTAAGCATGCCATTGACTTCTATTGTTTTAATTGTTATTTTTATGTTTCTAAGTTGTGGCTAAGTGTTGGATATGAAGTGTTTCAGGCCTAAACTAAGGTCATATGACACTTGGACAAGCATGATGAAAATTAAAGAAAAGCATAAATACTACATTCTAATGCTTAATATGCATTCCTATGGTAGTGTATGTGTATACATTGTGTAGTATGTAGTTAATGTTAATATTGATTTCATACTACAACTTATGAGGGAAAAGGAGTTGGGGAGAGGGCGGTTGCTAGAGGAGAAAGGCTAGGGGAGCCTTCTAGCTCAGATTAGTGTACTATTCCTTTCCTACTTTTAAAAAACAAAATGAGATTGATTTTGCAAAATATTTTCAATGTATTTGCTTTATGAATCATAATTATGAAAAGTATTAATGATTTCATAAGTTTTTAAAGAAGAAGCTTAGGGGACGCCCTTCTAGCTCAGATTTAGTGTAACTATTCCTTTCCTATTTTTTTTAAAAAACAAAAATAATGAGATTGATTTTGCAAAATATTTTCAATGTATTTGCTTTATGAATCATAATTATGAAAAGTATTAATGATTTCATAAGTTTTTAAAGAAGAAAGATTATTTTGAAATCATACGACTTAATGACATATGCAAATGAATTTTATGATTCTTATACTTTGAAAGAGGAGGATGTTAGCCAATTAATACCTGTAGTATGAGGGGTGGCCATGATTGAATGTTTTTGGCAGTGTTTGTAAAATGAAATGTTGCCCACTGTAATTTTGATATTATTACATGAATGAAATGGTTTAAAAGTCTTACAACTGAATATAGATATGGTTATTACCCCGAATATCACTTCATTTATTGAAGTTGACATTACGATCGATTGAATACGGATATCATTACTGAATGATATATGATTGATATGAAATTCTCCCTCCATGTTAAGGTTGTAAATTGCTCCCTCTTCTATTGAAATCATATCACAAATTGAGGTTGTAGATAGCAGATCTAAATGTGCACATTAGACACTAATGGCCCTCGGAATTGACTCTATAAAAGTTGTAAAGACTACATTATGAATTTATGATTGAAATGGTATTGTTTTCCTTATTCTTTTTAACATGGTGGGTTTATGGATTATAATTCATCATTGTTTTATTTCTAAAAGTAGAAGTTTATTTACTGTTGGTTTTACACAGTATCCTAAATTTTCCTGCTAAACACTGCTTTGGTTTAACAACCAATTTTAAAGAAAAGTTATGGAAAGAGTTTATACTTGATTCATTATATTCAAAGAATTTGATTTGATAAATTGTGTTCGTTTTACATAGCATACCACAACAATATGCTTAGCGATAAATTGGCTTTTTGTGCTATCCAAGAAAAGGAAAGGAAAAGGAACGAGAGAGGACCGCCCCCCCCCCCCCCTTTTTGTTTGATGGTTTGATGTAGATAGTATGCTACTAATGTAACTATTGTATATTTGGTTTCTTTTTTGGAATATGTATGATGTATTAAACATTAACAGAGCAGTTATGTATATTTGAGCAGATACATGTAAATTACGAGCGTGTTAATTTGAAAGTTTGTATTCTATAAAAGTACTTTCTATCATGTATCTGATGTTTGGAAAGGACTCCAGTATGTAATTAAATCGTCCATGGGCTTATGGGTTATGGAACCATTTATGCTTTTGATAATGTAATTGATGTTTAAGAAATCATTGATAATGTAATTGATGTTTAAGAAATCATATTGACTCAACTATTTTATTGAGCTTAATAGAAGTTATGTTTCATATATCTAATAAATTACTAAAAGACAGTTTTTTATAACAGGTGGACAAATCAAAAGAAGTTTTACACTTATTTTAATAATTAAATTTACATTTCTACAAGATATAAATGAATGAATGAAAAGTTTTAAGTCTCTTATAGTATACTTAGTAAGTATTTTTAAGAATTAAGTGCTTATTAAGTATATTACAAGCGACATGTCATGTCTTACAGTAGGGTAAGGTGTAACAACTTTACACATTAAATTAATCAAATTTAGCTATCTCCAAAATGGTACAATTGAAAATATATGTTTATATACTGCATGTAATTAGGTAAATTTAACGTCTTTCCCATATAAATGTGACATAAAAGTAGAAATATTTCAGAAAATTTTGAGGTGTTCTTTCTGTGCTGCAAATAGGTACTCGACAACTGGGTTATTTCATAAATTTATATAAGGAAACTTATGAAAAGTTGTGATTACAATACTTGAAATGAAGTGTACAATGTGGGTAGAACAGGATGATCTAGATGTTAAATGATCTCTGATAGAGCTGTGGATCAGGCCTAAGGCCCTATAAGGTGTACTCAAGGAGAACTAAAAAAATAGGGGATAGTAATGGAAAGAGCACTATGAAGATCGCAGATCAAGGCAGATTGCCAGGTCAGCATAGTTAGTTATGGAAAGAGATTATATAGAGGCTGTTGGCAGGAGTGGGGGGCATCTTTTGGAATCTTTAGTATATTGCAGCAGGGTATTTTGCTACGGGCTTGTTCCTGGGGGTTGCTTGCAACCATTATCCTTTCTTGATTTTGGCTCGTTTGTTCTTTTGTTCCTTACTCTTTTGTTTCTTCAATCTAAATACTAGATACAGTCAATACAAGTCCCTCCTATTCTTCTTTTATTTATTCTTATTCCTTTTATAGCTCTTTCTATGATTGGATTATTGCATTCTTAACTCTAACAATTTGGTCTGACTTGCCGGATGCCAAAGACCAAGATGGAAACCAGAGTAGAGATGTTAGAGAAGAGTGTCGCCTCTCTTGAGGAATCTCTTGTCACCATTCAAGCAGTCCAAGCAAAAATCAAAACCATTCTCCTATGGCTAAGGGCAAATCATCCATCATTCTCACTGATGCAACCCCTCTCGAACCACCTCCACATGGTACCTCAAAAGGTTCTTCTCAACCACTCCACACCCATCAAAATGTTGTTTGCCCAGGATACAGCTTTCCATGCCAAAAAACTTGATATGCCTTCTTTCAATGGTTTAGACCCGATTGGGTGGATAGCTAAGGCAGAACAATATTTTGAGCTCACAATATACCACCTATTTCTTAGGTTTCCATGGCTTTAATTTGTATGGAGGGTGCTCCTCTCTATTGGCTTAGATGGTTGCGCCTCCGTCTTCCTAGTATGGGTTGTCTCAACTCAAATTGAAACTCCTCCTTCGCTATGCTAGCGAGGTCTCTAATCCTTATGAACATTTAGCAGCTGCCAAACAAGTCAGTACAAATACTAAAATATTAGAGACTCTCTCTTCAAATAAAATGTCATGTCAACATCCAACAACAGCCCATGATTCTCCTTTATTATATATAATGATGTTGAAAATGAATACACACTACCTAATAGATTTTTCGGCCGCAAACTAATCTTTTGTAATTTATTATTTTGTTATAATTTAAGTGTTAAATATGTAATAACTTAACAACATTTAAAGGTGAAACGATATTAACGTATTTTGACAAACTCCAAATCCAAGTATAACTCAATAAGGTTATGTTTGGTATATGAGATATAATGGATAAATAATATTTTTAAAATTGAATAGACATAAAATTAGCTTGGTGACTGGGTCACAGTTAAACTGGATCAACTCGGTTCAATCAATTTTTTATTTATTTTTAATAATTATTTATAAATGAGAAGTTTAAACTCATTATTCTTAAATTATTCATAGAGTTGAATTTATGATAGTATTATTATTTAGATTAATAATTATTAAATTATTATTATTATTATTATTGTCTAAAAAACTATTATATTATATATTATTGTCTTAAAAAACTTCTAAAAAACTATTATATTATATAGTGTTAGTATTTGAATTAAAAATATTAAATAGTATTTATGTTATTAGTATTCTAGTGTTATTGTGCAAAATGTTTAGTATAAAGTAACAACTTTTCTTACTGGATTGAGACGCAAAAAAATTCTCCAATAAAAATGGAGCCCAATAAACGTGTTGGAAGGCCTGGGCAGTACATGGGTCCATTAAGGGGTGTGCAGTGATTTGAAAACTAAAAAGGGAATATTATTATTTTATCCTTGTGTTTTGGTAAATTAACTACTATATCTTTGTATTTTGAAAAGTACATTTCAGCCTTACGTTTTAGTTCAATTAGTTTTAGTTCAATTAAATTAAATTATCCCAATGCAAGTGAAATAACAGGACTAATCCTATAAACAGTGACAACTAAAAGATGTAAGCAAGTTTGCACTCTATGATCTTTATTTTCACTTTCTTCCCTCTCTCAAACTCCCAAAAATATAAACTGCGATTCATTGCTAATGGATTGCTAACTATGTTATGCTTATCACTGAGAAGGATTTGAGGCAAACTTTCACACAGTATGCTCTGCTTTCCCTTTGCAAAATGGGCTTAACTGCATATTTCCATCTATTTATTTTTATTGGAATTAATGGATAGGTATGTGTACGCCCATGATTAGTATATTAACTCAGATTTATTAATAATAATTAATTTTTTAATTAATTAATCAATTATAATATTAAAATAATTTTAAATATTATTTTTATTGGTTAAGGAATAAGGGTTATAGTTTTAGTGGGATTACTGTTCCTACAGACTTCAAATCAATAGCAAATAATAATAAAAAAATTCTCTCTCTCTCTCCATCTCTCTATTCTCTTGTTTATATAGCTAAGCCAAAGTATTTAGACCGTGGAAAAAAGAATTCTACAATTAATAGACCGGTGATACAACTTGCGCTATAAAATGTAGGTATTCGACTCACCCACTGTTATTTTCATTTGTGAGCACATGATTATTTTTTTTAACATTAGTATCAGAGTATGAATACCTTGTGTTCTAGCTTGTGTATCAATTCAATGAGTTGGATTGATATTAGATCCTCATAATTCTTCGCAATATTAAGTGTTATAGCATATGTAAAAATACAATCAATATTTATTTTATATTGATTCCATCTTTTCTTTGACATGACATAACTTATTGAGATCTCATTATTTTCATCAAAATCATGATTACCTATTTTCTTCTGAAAATATTTATCAGTCATGTCAAGATCTCTTCTGGAGTTCATTTTCATTAATTTGTCCTTTGGAACATAATCAATCTACCACGTTTCAGCGGCGTGCAATACATTTATTTAAAATATGCAGTTTTATCCTTCAAGGACTTTGATTCTAATATGAGTTTAGCCACTGATTTAACAATAGTTTGCAAAATAAATATCTTTTGAACTTCTAATCATACACCTTGGAGAAGATCAAAATTTGGATAGTAATTGATTATTTATTTTAAGAAATTACTTTTCAACTGCTATATTCTAATTATTTTATTTAGTAATTAGCATTTTCAACTGCATTTCTCTCTCCTTAATATTGGGATCCATAATTAATCAAGAACTTAGCATTTTCAGTCTTCTTATTTTCTCCCCCTAATGTCGGGATCATAATCAAAAAGAGGAAGAATTTATAATTTTGCTGTCTTAGCAAATAATTACCCACTATATGCAATAGAATGATCCCTCTATATAAATTGGGAGCATTTGTTCTACATAAAAATTATTTTGAGACATAACCATTAAATTCATTAGATTTGAAGAAACTTCTGGTTTTTAATAAATATTCATTATAAAGATTTTAATTTCTTTTCGCATCAATCATTGATCCAAAATGTAGCCGAAACCGATCATTGTCAAACAATAAAAATATTTTGAATTTGTTAAACTTCTATAAACCTAATATTCATATAATTATTATTCTATATATATTCATTCCCGCGAATAACTTGAAAATAAATTGACCACTCCTCTTTGCAACTGTGGAAGATTGAACATCGATTTCGAGCTGAAAATTATCAGACATTTGAATAATTAAGCATTTTTAACTCAAATACTAATATTAGGATTAATACTTAATTTTCGAGCTGAACAATGCTTTTACATTACATTTGAATAATATTTAATTTTGATTACATTACATTTGCTTAACAGACATATTCCGAATGTAATTCAATAATGATCTTATTAACATTCTCAAAGAAAAGAATGTTATTGTCATTATTCACACTCACACCTAATATTATATGTTATTACATTCACTTCTGGGAATAAAATAAATCCAATTGAGTGGGTTTCATGTCATGACATCTTTTATATCATGATTATAAATATGTCATTAGTTTTTGTTTACGCCCAGTATTGTGATATGCCATTTCATTCACTTTAAACAAATCTTATTATGTAAATTAAGTGCTTAATTTTTGTTTAATAACAAAAAGAGTGAAACTAATTTAAAATCCACAATCGATATGTTCAATCGATATGTTATATATATATATATATAATCCTACTGCAAGAGCATATTGAAAGTACAAAATATTATTCATGTTTTACGAATAAAATAAGTGGATATTTGATTGTTAAATATCTAGTGGAAAAAAATTATTTCAACTGATTCCTTGATTTTCTTTCTTATTGTGCCTTGAGGACATGTTATATCCACATATAAAAATAAATAATTCATATTGAATATATATTAAAAGTCACAAATCCAATTTTACAGGATTTGACATAATAAAAAAAATAGCATACTAATTTGATTTAAGAATTAATTTGATTTAAGAATTATATTTTATATAATCATCAATCAAATATATTTATAAATCAAATATATATATATATATATATATACATATATGAGGCAAAATTATATATAGAATTATCTTTCAAGTGTAAGAAACCTTAGATATACAACTTTTTACTTTGATTGTCGCCAACCATAAGTAATCCTCTCTTTATCTGATTTCATCAAGAAAGTAATACCATAAAATCAAAAAAAAGGTTGGAATAGATTTATAAAATTTGGCTAGAGCTTCGTGTTGATAACCTACTATAAAAATATAGAATATAAATAGTATAAAAAATATAAAGAGTAGAGAGAAAAAGATTTCTTGTATTAAAATCTTAACTACATAATCCAAAGGATTAAGGAACTATTTATAAGATACAAAATATGATCCAAAAGACATAACCTTACACATTAAAGGATATAATTCTTCATCCTAAATGACATAACCCTTTATTCCAAATGACATAACTATTTATTCCCAAGGACATAATTTTGAAGAAATAAATAATTTATTTAATAAATATATAATTTTATAACAATAATAATATAATAAACTAAATTTGATAATAAATAAAAAAAATCCAAGTCCAATCCCTCAAACGCGTAATTATTAGGTTTATTGGTCAACTATCTATTCAATGAGTTTTAATTTATATAAATAAAAAATTACCTCAATTTCAATTTTTTTTAATAAAATTATCAATTATTATTAGATTTTATAGAGATTTTGAGGGTCCCGTATATGTATGACACAACCCAAGAAGGGGGTGAATTGGGTTTTCTAAAAACAGATATAAATTTTAAAATTTAAAAATAAAATATAGAATTCTAAGTGCAGCGGAAAAATAAAGAACTCGTGAAAAATAAAAGAACTCGTTGAGAATAGAATATGGATTTAGAACTACCTCACAATATTCTATTCAGAAAGATAGAAAAAGACAATGCAAAGTTGCAGCTATTAATAGAAACTGTTTCACAAATGTCTTATCCAATTATCAGAACTTGCTTTATGAAAAAAGTTATTGAAATTAGAACTTCCTCATAAAGTTCTAGAAAATTAATTAGAAACCTCAAGTAGTGAAAGATACTGTAAATAAGAAGAATGGGTTTAGAACTTGGTAATTCACTTATTTTCAGGAATTCCAGAGTTCTAATATTCAGAGAAGATAAGACCTTATTTTTTTCAGATTATAGTGTGACATCCTATCGAGTTGAGTGAACCAAACCCGGTGGGTAGAATGGGATTATAAGAGGACTTACTTGAGTGAAAGAAAAAAAGATCAAAGCATATGGGTGAGGATTTATTTGCTTAAAAGACCAAGCTTGGGTCTTAAGGGTAGTAACCTGTTGACAATTGAGGTTACCATTTAGGGAAGTTCACATAAATGTCTTGATATTTTGATGGCCTACCGTAATAACCATTTCACTTTCCCATTTTCATCTTCATCTTCATAATTTCATTTTACCTTACTTTCCCTTCCTTTCTCCATCCATTTTAATGGTAGTTAAGCATTAAGTCAACCTCTATTTTATCCAAGTAAGTAGAATTTCTTGAAGCTCTATATTATTCAACCTCAAATTTAGTTATATTGTAGATAATTCATAAGAATTCTTATGTATAGGAGAAGTGAGCTCAAAGGTAGCAGAAAAAGGAAGCTAAAAAGAAGAGATCAAGCTTTTTTGGAGTGAAGGTTTGATATCTTTTTTAATTTACCACTTTCCTTGCATAAGAACTTGTGTGGTGTGTTGATAATGAGAAAATATGTTGTTTAATGTTGAGTGAGAGGACTGGAAATAGTGAGAAAGCATGGGATGAAATGAATAAATGAAGTAAATATTGAGTTTATACTGAAACAGATTTTGTTGGAAAATTTACCAGTAACTTCACCTTGATTTTGACCCTATTTAACGATGGAATTAGGAAGTGGTCTAGAAGAGTTATTTGTTTCTCTATGTGTTAGCTTTCCATGGGTTTTGAATCACTGAAATTGGAGTTATAAATTGAGAGATATGATCAAAATAGTACACACTGCGCAGGCTGAAAACACGTTGTATATTGAGAGATATGACCAAAAGAGTGCAGACTGCGCAGGCTGGAAACACGTCGCGCGCTCGCGACTTTGCACTGCGCAGGCTGGAACACGTCGCGCGCTCGCGACTTTGCACTGCACGCTTGCGACTTGTGCTTGAAACTCTCTGTCTCTCATTTTGCACATCTCGCGCTCGGGACTTTGCACTACGCGCTCGTGACTTGTGCCCGATAACTCACTGCCTCTCATTTTTGCATCTCGCGCTCGCGACTTGTGTTTTCATGCATTTTTGGACTTCATTTTCTATGCCATTGGATTCCTTTGCTCAACTTGTATGCCTCCAATCATTTTAAAACAAAAAGACAACATTAGAACATGTATCAAAACAACATGCAAGCATGCAAATTCCAATCATTTAAAACAAAAAATACAACATACAAGTAGAACAGTATCAAAAACAGCCATGCAAGCATGCAAATGATGTGAAATCAAATAAACATTATGATTTATGAAGTTATTGAACTATTTAATATGATGGGTGTTTATTATTATTGACAATACCAAACATTAGGCTCCATTGGAGGTTAGGTAAGAAAACCACTGAGATAAGGCTATGCTCGCGACATAGGCGATAGCCAGATCTGCACCTCATACAGTTTTTCGATACTCCGCGCTTAAAAGGTCGTGAAGTGGAGTATGATTATATTGGGCCATACAGCCAAGCATACAGTATTCATCCAGTTAGTTTCATACAGTTTTTCTTATCACTTCGGTTTCACTATAACCTTATGGAGCCATACAGATATCTTGACATAACATTTCATGAATCATACAGTCTTATCACCCAGTACGAAAGATAATCAAGGTATAAGGAAAGGATCATGCTATATGTGCTTATATGTTTAGTTATCCATATGCATTTACATGCTCATTTTATCTATGTATGTGCTTAACTGTTTCTTTATGTGTTGAGATATCCACTGAGCTTTATTGCTCAGCGAGTTACCTGTTTAACTCGCAGGTTTTGAGATTGGACCGTAGAGAGTCAGCCTGCAACTGCTGCAGTTCATCTGTAGAAGACTCAGTATTCAGGGTAGCTACTCATTTGGATATGTATTTTTTTGTCTACCCTTTTTATGGCATGTACAGCAGGCCACACATTGGGCCCATTCCATTTTAACTGTATCATGTCTTGTAAATATTAAGTACATTATTAATATAAACAGCCATCAGCAATAATAAGAGTCTGTACCATCATTATTCAGGCATGAAGGCCTAAAGTCAAACCAGTTTGAGCCGTCTCGGGTTCGGTTTATTCGGGTTTACGGTGGACGGGAAGGGATGTTACAAATTTGGTATCAGAGCCCAACTAGGTTCAGTTTCCCCGGGCTGGCATGCATAAAGTGTATAGTGTACATGCCATATGACTACCCTGGATGAACTAAGCAGTTGTTATTCTTTAAGACGGATGTTTTGTTTTTTTTTTTTTTTTCCTCTCAGGAAGGTGAGAGCGAGTACACGCCTCCAGAGCAGTGTGCAGGGTGAAGGCTCCAGTAGCACCAGGTCAAGCCGGAGCAGTTGAGAGCAGTGGAGGGTGAGGCTCCAGTAGCACCAGGTCAAGCCAGAGCAGTGGAGGGTGAGTCTCCAATAGCACCAGGTCAAGAGGTGCTGTTAAAGCAACTTGCAGACACTTTTAGATAGATTGCAGGGGTGATACCTCAAGCACCAGTAGTAGTAGAAAGAGAAAGAAAGCCCCCACTAGAGAAGCTTAAAAAATATGGTGCGAAGGAATTCAGAGCTAACAAGGATGATAGTCCAGAAATAGCTGAGTATTGGTTAGATGGGACATCGAGAGTTTTGGAACAATTACAGTGTACACCAGAGGACGGACAGTTGATTGCTGCCACATCATTGCTGATAGATGAGCATACACATGGTAAGACTGTTCCAGCAGGCGTGAGTATCAGCAGACAGCAGCCGTACATGGCAATTCTTTTTGCGACGAATTCAAGAAAAAGCTTCATCACAGAGGCTTACCTAGGATGGTGAGAAGGAAGGACTTCTGTATACCTTCTGCAGAACAGAAATGTCAGTTGACCCTGAAATATGGAAATGAGAATCACCAGACATCAGCAGGTATGGTGACCGCGATTTAAGTGCTACAGAAGCCGAGAGTGTAAAAAGTTTCAGGAAGGCCTGAACGATGAGATTCAGATGGTCAGCTGTAGCCTTCCAGTATCAGAGAGTTCTCAGCTTTGGTAGAGGCAGCCCTCAGGAGATACGAGCAATTCAGGCCATTTAGCGTACCAGACGCCAGCCGGTCTCAGCCAGAGGATGAGACCAAACTCAGATTGCCCACTCCAGTACCTATCAATCAGAAAGCACAGAGATTCAGAGGGCTAGTAGTCAGCTAGTTCTAGACCCTTCCTTTAGCCAAGGCGCAGCTAGGGAGTGCTAACAACGCCAGCCGAGTCTGCTCGGTGATAGTCGACGACAGGCCAGAGGAACTTAAAGATTTGTAGAGGCACCAGTAGAGGCTGCAGAGTCAGCCCGGCTTATAACTTTTCCACCTTGTGAGCATTGTGCGCAGACGCAATGGTGGAGAATTGTTGGTGTGGTGGACTGGTAAATGTTGCGAGTTATGCGAGCATCAGACCATCAGAAGAGGATTGTCCGTAAGAGGGCAAAAGTTCTACATAGTTCATAACAGGCAGAGGTAGAGTGAGAAGCTCCGGAGGGCAGGAGACAGCCAGTCAGAGACTGTGCGACAAACCTGAATACAAGAGTCCAGCCAGGGTCTATGCGCTATGCGAACCAGGCGAAGTATTGCAGGAAGCCCCCTCCCAGATGTAATAAGTTGGTGAGTTTTCCTTATGTGATCATACAGCTTTAATTGATTCCTGCGCTCATCTCATTCATACATTAGCTGTACCTAAACCTTGGGTTAAAGGCGTTTAGAAGCTTGGCATATGTGAGTCAGACGCATGGGTATGTTACTATCATCTAGGAGATGTAGTAAAAACCCATACAGGGTCAAAAGCTGTCCAATTGTTTTATTACATGCGAAAAGAGTTTCCAGGAGATCTTATGGAGTTGCCATTTAATGAGAATTGATGTGCATTCTTGGGTATGGGATGCATATCCAGACATCAGCTATAGCTTCATTGTGCAAAGAAAAGGCTGACACTATAAACATACAACAGCAGGCAAGAGATAAAGTGAGTCAGGCCGGAAGCGGCGCAGAGTTTCTGTCGGTAATGTGATATCAGCCATGGGCCCAGCAAAGAGATTAATTCAAAGGGTTGTGAAGCATACTGCTATGTGCCCATTAACAGCTAGAGATAGAGAGAAGCACACAGCTTAAAAGTTGGCGAAGGAACAGAATTAAACACAAACCAGGGTGCCTGTTTTATAGGTTTTGTTTCCGTGTGTTTGTGATATCCCAAACGTATCCAGCATGGAACGCCCACCAAAAAATCTTTTTTTTTTCCAGGTTTTGTTTACCATCCAAGGAGGGAAGTGTTTGCATGCTTTTTTTATCTTCTATTAGTTTTATGTTCTTTTTTTTTTTATTTCTCTTTTTTTTTGGTTTTTAGGGCTTTTTCTAGTCTACCAAAGCTAAATCAATTGCCCACCTAAAAATTATTGAGAATTGGCACTCAGAAGCCAGAGCTTAAAAGAGGCTTAAAGCATTCTAAACGTGCAAGAGCAAGGGTTGAATTGCAGATAGAAAAAAGGCAGAATGTATACAAAAAAAGAGAGAGCCCAGTGTATCAGCCTGGGCAAAAAAAGCACAAAAAGCAAAGGGATTCCCTTAACGTTCCTTCTCTTGCGTTTGAATATTTACCTTTGTTTAAGAACCTATAAGATTTTGAGAACACTCGATCCATTTTTTTCTAGACTGTGCATTGTTGATCTACTTGACTGATAACATATCAATCCTGCTTGAACAACTGGTTAATCCATTAGGTTTCTTTTTACTTCATTTTTCTGTTGCCTGACAATCAAGAAATTAAGATTCCACTTGGCACTCGAATTTGATGATGGTTGCCTTTGAAAAATTTGTACTTTCAGACAGCTTCAACCAGTTTCTCCTCATTTTTTTCCTTAATTGCAATTTCTGCTCATAACGTGCCAGTTGCGCAGGTATGTGTTATTTTCTACTAGATCGACACTTATGTTTATTGAAGAAGGGTCTGGGATCATAATTGGACGGAGATATTCCATCAGTTGACTTAATTAAATTTTCTAGGTTTGAAAGGAAATTTGATAGTCGCCTTCATGGGATAATAGTGACTATGCCTATCCCCCTATTCCACGGAAAACCAAGTTTTGAGCTCTCAACTCATAACCCCGGAATCTTATCTCATTATTTTTTGACCGTTTCTCACTTGATGAATTTTTTAGTCATGCCCCATTTTCGGGCGCTCCTCACAACATGCGAACCGTTTTACAGACGAGGTTCTCAATGGAGTTCGTCCATGACATATGAATTCGCCCGGATCTACCAGTCGTTTTTTCGCCGGTTTTGCTCATGGTGTTTTCCTTTCTTATATTTGAGTTGAGGTCCAGACAGTTTGAGGTGTGTCTTCTGTTAGGTGTGGGTCTTTTTGATCTTAGTAAATTGACCACATATTATATTTTCTGGGGCTTACTCTTCTTAACTTTTCCTCATCTTTTTGTCGTCACTCTTAATCCCTGAGAATCTAAGATTAAGTGGCACTGTGGCTATTTCTAGATTTCTTTCTTTTTCTGTTTATAGAAGAAAAAACAAAAAACAGACTGAGGCATTGTAAAAACAGAGGACAAAGATGAGGAGAATAGGTA